>CAUYQV010194507.1:0-71756 GCA_963574575.1 Galagoides demidoff | reverse complement strand
TGTGGTCCCAGCTACTTGGGAGGCGGAGGCAGGAGACTCGCTTGAGCCCAGGAGTTGGAGGTTGCTATGAGCTGTGATGCCATGGCACTCTACCCAGGGGGATAGCTTGAGGCTCTGTCTCAAAAAAAAAAAAGAAGTGAATGTTGCTTAAATGCTGAAGATAAGCAAGTTTTGGTTAGGGATAGGCTCTGTCTGTATCTTACATATGTAGTATTTGATAGGTATCATAAATTTTTGATTATTTTTTTACCATTTGCTACTTGGAGAAGTGTTTATAAAAGTAATGAAAATTTTAGTTTTATGTAAAACTAAAGAAAAATTAAAATAAAAAATACATTGAAAATAATTATTAAATAAATTTTGAATGATAACTAGTTAGATATATACAGTAGAACCTCTGTAAGTTGACCACCCAAGGGAACTAGACCCACTGTACTGACACATAAATGTGGTCTCCATGAAAATTAGGTCAGCTTAAGGAGTTGGTCAATGTAGGGCACTGGTCAACAGTGGAGGTTCTGCTGTGTGTGTGTGTAGGTCTGTGTGTGTATATGTGTATACACACACAGTGTCAAAAATGTTTTAAGAACAGAAAAACACTATTAAATTGATAATACTTAAGTCCCATTTGACTTCTGCAATTATAAAAGGTCTTCAAAGTGACTTCTTTTCATCTTTTGTTATCAGTATATATTATTACAATTTTAATACAATTATATTTTTAAATGTGTATTCACTTTTTTGGTACCCTCTGTATTTGTGTATATCATTTTATCATTACAATATCCCACTAGGGTGTGTTATCTAGATTTTGTAGATAGGGAAATTAGATTAAGAAAGCTGGTGACTTACCCAAGGTCACTTAATTAATAGATGGTGGAGCTAGGATTTGAAGTGTGTGGTCTGTTTAACACTAAAGCCCAAGCTTTTAAATACTACTTTACACCTTAATATCCCGTTCTTTAATATTCCTGGCCTGCTTTCAAAAACTTCCCCCTTCCTGTCAATTCCAGAGATAACATTCAATAACTTGACAACAGTGACCTTTCTAAACAAATATAGAGTGTTACAGAACCAGATGGCCTAAGATTATATTTTATTTTTCTGGCTCCGAAATAAATTGCCTGCTCTAAGACTGATAAAGTCCAAAAAAAGACCCTTCTGTGCCCAGGACCTCATCAGGCCACATGGCTAGCCAATGCCCTTTATCATGAGCCAGTCACGAGCACAGAGCCTAATATCTTTATACTATAATTTAGATTAGAGCCTAATGAAAGGGCAAGAAGCTGCTTTACTAAATGAGATCATTCTGGCCTTTAGTTATCACAGTGCATTTGGTAGAAAGATTCTGAGTGTTTGAAGACAGAAAGGCATACTACTTACTGTCTCTCCTGTTAATTAGATATAAGCAAAGAGAAAACTGATTTATAATTTACTAAATTTACAAATTAGGCATCTTTTTTTTTCTTCCTGCTAGTATTTGATGAAGATTTTTGTTATAATTAGCAACTTTATTCTTGATCATTCAAAATCTGGGTGGGAATTTTCTTAACAATCATAGATAAATATATTTGAAAAGTAATTCTGTATTGGAAACATAAGTTATGACACACATAAGCATAAACACAGTGCTTCCAGGAGCTCAGTTACACTTAGAGAGGCAGGATACATAGGGTAGACATAGACATGTTTTAAAGCTATGTTGAAATCAGATTTGTAATTGACAGTAAATCACAGTAACAAATGAAACACTAGATTTGGAGTTAAGAGGCCTGTGTTTGAGATTGGTTTTGCTATTACTCTGTAAGGATCCTTGAGCAGTGATTCAAAATCTCCAAGTTTTAGTTCTGTCTTTTATAAACTGAGGCCAGAATAATATTACTTGCCTTGTTTAATTGCAGAATTGTTCAGAGGACTCAGTGAAAGGAGATGTGGTAGAGTTACACTGATGTACAGATGGATGCTGTTCTAGAGCAGCATTTAATATAGGATGGGAAATGTTCTGAGTTGTGAGTAGGACAGACCTGCATTTGGAATTGCTCTGTTTTTTAGTAGTTTGGTGATGGGCCAAGCCACCACACACAATCTTTTTGAGCCTTAGTACTCCCGTCTGTATAAAATAATCCACTTCACAGAGTTGTCAGAATGCTCTTTTTAAGTTTTAATAAACTACTAATTGAGTAGGAATTATAGCATCATCTTGGACAGATTTCAGAATGTTAGAAAAGATATAGCTAGAGAATATTAGAATATTCTAATAATCTTTGTCACTTAGAGAATGTTAGAGTGTTAATGTTAAAAGAATTCTTGGAGGTCATCTATTTTATCCCTCTCATGTTAAGACAAGGATTGCCTCTGAATCATATTTTGTCAATTCTACTGTGTTTATCTGCATGGAGGATAACATTGTCACTAACATCAGTTGTAAAGGATGACAGCCATCTCTCAGTCTTGATGGATACAGATTTCTAAAAATGTAAAGCCATGTCAGAGAAGAACCCTGGAGGTAGTATTGGACTGTGAAAAGAATCTGGGCTTTGGTGTCAGAAGTTGAGATGGAATCTTCATCCTGTCAATTACTAGTTTGTGACAGTGGGAAACTAGTCTTTGGTGCATGGGGCTATTTAAACTATACTATTTCTTTACCTACCACGTAGGCCATGTCTGTACTTTAAAATGACAGGCTGTACCTTGTCACATGTGTTTTTTTCATCTGTGATCTGTTTGGTTTTTATATTATTTGTACTAATGGTTTTTGAACTTCTCTTTCTTGTCACTAATAAATTTTAGGCTGAGGATCCAAGAATGATTCCTTAAAATTACAAGGAGGGCTACTGGCAAATCAGAATCTTGGGGTTGTGGGTTAGGCGTATTTTGAAAAGTCTTCCCTTAATGGCTGATTTAGGGACCTGAAATGAGTGATAATTTTTAAAACTAATTCTGTTAAGGTCACATGTCAAATATTTTTCTTGCATCATTGATTTTTTAAGTTTGAGTTTATGTTGGCGTGTAAAACATTTATTTGAAAGCTAAATACACAATATTTTAATAAAATTTGTAAAATAATATTAAGTATATTCTCGTATGAACTCTAGGGAAAACAGGAAAATAGTGTTTTATTACTGAAAACACAGTGAGAACAAACACAAAGAGTATGTTCATGATCAAAAATAAGGAACTTTGTTTACACAGTATTTTTTTCATTCTTATATCCTGGAAATATATATAAATTTCAAAAAAGAAAAATCAAAACCAATTATTCACTTCTAGATTCTAATGGAATTAGACTGGAAAATGAAAGATTGGTAGATAAAAAGAATTCTATGAATACAGAAGCCCATGATTTTAGTGTGAATTTTCTGTCATTTTGCCATAGTTCAACTTTGGAGTATGTTTTCCTTTCTCTTTTTATTAAATAAATGAACAGAATTTATCCCTTGATCATATGTAACACATTTTGATTGTAACCAGTAGGCTGGGCTCTCATTTGTGAATTTATGTGGAGATGTTTTTCATCTTTCTAAATTTTGGCTACATTAATTACAAAATAAATATTAAAAAATATTAGCTGGCAGTTTTTAAAAACACGGATATGAACAGGGATGTAAGTGTGTAGTTTTACATTTTCAACTTGCTTTTACATTGTCCTTTAGATGTTTCATATTTTGTAATGAAATTATGTTTTTTTGCAAAAAGGAAACAATCAGGCAAAAATCTGAGAAATGTTTTCATTTGTCCAAGGCTAGTGTTGACTTAAATAGATCTAGGTCTTCATGGTTGACAGCTGCAGATAATTAGCTTTTTCTTCCTTAACAAAGAAAGCAAATGGAGCTGCAAGACATCCATTGCCTTTTCTGTCATCGTAATAATAATGTATGTATTTAACTTCTGCAGTTCCTTAAATTGATTTAGTGCTAAGCTGCCTACATTACATATAATAGGAGTGACAAGTGAAAGCTGCAGCACATATTTGCGTGGCAAAAGGGAGCAGTGATTGACAGCAAAGTTTCTCTCTACAAGAAATAGCACTGTTGTAGAGCTCATAAAGGGCCAGATACATAATTCTTAAAATTGTAGAGCAGATTCATGAATTGAATTTTAAAAAGTGAGTGCCACTTGTTATATTTGCGTGTCTTTGTGTTCTTGGCTCTGGGTGAAGGGCACAGATGGACTGAATCTCACCTGACTGATAAATATGAGGAGATTTCCTTTAAGCATACTGGTGTTTGTAATTTAAGATTGATCTTACTTTGTACTCGGTAAGTGAAAATGTTTTTCCGTGATAACTGATTCATCTTATTTGAAGAGGCTAAAATAATTCATCTGTTTAAACAAGCATTTATAAAGACCATAAATCATGGTAGTCTTTAGTGAAAACATCCATTCCTACTCCTTCCCCATGCTCCTTTTCTCATTCTATTGGCTGTACTACCCATCCATCCTGCAATTCATAATCATTAAATAATTTTTGTCTAAGAGGGAAGATAAGTTTATGTTTTTGTAGATTTTAACTTACTTTTTCAGCTGTGTAAAACTTGAGGTATCATTTGTGGAAAGGTAATCACATAGGATTTGGTGGTTTCTTTTGGTCAGAGAGTGGCTAAGTATGATCATCTTTCAAGAGTACTGAAAATATTCTTTGTTCCTGTGACATATGCCCAGAAGCTACAATTGAAAAGACACTTGGTGATTGCTGTTGAATAATGCTCTATGATAAGCTCAGAATGCTATGGAAATGCTGCTTATTTTGGTGGCAACACTGCATGTGTCTGTGGGGGTGGGGAGGGGAAGCCCTATGTGTCCTTGTACACTGGCAGCCTCTACTGGCCATTGAAAAGAGCAGCACTGACTACTGTTTCCATCCCACATTGCATCTGTTTTTACTTGGTATCTCTCATTTTTTGATCTTTATCCTCTTTCTTATCCCCTTTTCTAGACTAGTTTACCTGTTAGATGTGTCAAGTTATAATTATTAAACAGCTGTTGTCCAATAAACTAATATCATAAATGTATGGTTTAGAACCTTAGAAGAAATTATAATCATGAAATAATTTTTGTCTAAGAGAGAAGATAAGTTTATGTTTTTGTAGATTTTAACTTACTTTTTCAGTTGCAAGTCTTTCTATGACATCTAGGGATTAGCATTTACTTGTGTTTGACAAATAATATAGAACCCCTGAAAGCAAGTCTTGGCTCAATTTAATTGATTTAATTGAACATATATTTATTAATTTTATAGGTTTAGGTGTACAACCTATCTAAAAGGTTTCCAGAAAGTGGGCATGAGTTTTTCTGGGCTTTATGAGTACCTCTTGAGTTGGGGAGGGGTAATGCTATTTAATTCTTAAGTCTAGGCAGTTACAAGTGTTTGTAAATAAAATATTTAAGGATTGCAGTAAACTCTGGATAATTCTGGTTTTAAAAAGAAACTTGCATGATGTTTGATCTAATATCTTTGAGTTTGTGGAATAATTTAGGCACCATAGATATTTCTTCAGTAAAATAGATCCATTTCTTCACATTTCAGTTTTATGAATGGTTTCAACTAATCTCCTAGTTATTTTTGAGCCTTTTGGCATTTTCAAGTAAGGAATCTAGTTGAATCTTTTTAAACAAAGTCTTATATCCATTGGCTTCCATTTCTCCTGCTACTGCCTATTCCTTATTATAGTTGAGCCCTAACGAATCTTCCTTTTGTGTTTTTTGCCTTCAAATTCAACTCATACAACCTAAAACTAAAACATTACTTTTATCACATCACATTTTTTAAAAATGATGTATTGTTTGTTTGAAAATGAAAAAGGCTGAATAGTATACCCAATAGAATGAGAAAAGGAACATGGGGAAAGAGTAGGAAGGTGTGGATTGTTAGCCCTGGTTCTGACTGTATGACCTTAAACTCACAAGCATCCAACCCTGAGCCTCTGTATCCCAATCTGTGCAATTGTTTGTTGTTACAGTTAGTTGAAATTATATTATGTAAAATTGTTGTGAGCTTTGTAGAACTCGAAGTTTTTCTACTACAGAGTAAAAAGATAAAATTTATAAGTCTAGAATTTTTCTAAACAGCTCCATTTCTACACTATGCCTGACATACAGTAGGTACTCATTAAATACTCCATGAATAAATAAATTCTTTATTTTTAACCTTCTACTCTTCTCTTTAGTTTTCCAGTTCAAATAAGTAGTAGTCTCTACCTTTCCACTGAAAATGTAATTCATGTTGTCTCATCTATGCAGTTCTTCTGCTCTTTGCTGTAGTAAGAATGCTTACATTTATTTTTGTTGAAATCTGTTGTTCAGGAATAGTAAAATCCCAAATATTGCCTCCTACTCTACTTTTGCTTTTCTCCCCCTTAGCAATGGTCATGTCTTTCTCTTTCATACTATTGCTCTATTTTGGCATGTATAGTATATTATTAATAAAGGTGTCCTCTTTGCATTCCTTCTCTGTGTGCTGTAAGCTCCTGCAGAACAGGAATAATCGCTTTGATTTTGTAACGACTTTTTAGGGATATTTTTACTGAATTTATAATATGTCCAGGTTAACATATTTATAATAAATGATTTATAATGTATTTGTCATAAGAGAGAGTTTAGAACAAGGATTGACAGGTTGTTAGTTATATTTTCTTATCGTATTCTCGCCATTTTCTCTTTTAAAATCAGGGTAGTGCTGACCTTATAAAATGAGTTGGAGAACGTCCTTCTTTTATTTTCAGGAAGAATAAACAACTGATTTACGAATTAGGAAATATAAAAGTTCATGTGTGCCACCCTAAAAGTTTATTTCTTATGACTGAAAGAAGAAATGCTTTATTTTAGTTTGATTATTTATTTGTTTGTTTGTTTGTTTAAAGGGTCTTACTCTGATGCCTAGGCTGGAGTAGCAGTGGTGTGGTCATAGCTCACTACAGCCTCTAACTCCTGGGTCCAGGCAGGTGGTTCTCCCACCTCAGTCTCCTGATTAGCTAGGACTGCAGTTGCATAACCCCTTGTCTGGCTAATGTTTTTATTTTTTGTAGAGCTGGGGGCTCTCTCTGTTACCCAGGCTGATCTTATACTCCTTGGCTCAAGCAATCCTTCTTCTAAGGTTGGCCAAGAAATATTTTAATGTGTAGTGAAGACCATGTTCCTTCTTTCAGATATTCTCCAAATGGCAATTTATATCTAAAAACAAAACAAAAGAAAAAAAAAAGCAGGTTTAGTTCCACAAGTATTTGTAAAAATTGATATGCAAATTAAAAGTTTTATACCTAAAAACAACTACAAATATAGTATGTGAAAATATATTCATAGAGATTTTAATCTTTGCCTTCTTTTGTTTCTGTTTTAAAATATTTTTTTGTGAGGGCGGCACCTGTGGTTCAAAGGAGTAGGGCACTGGCCCCATATGCTGGAGGTGGAGGGTTCAAACCCAGCCCTAGCCAAAAACTGGAAAAAATAAATAAATAAATGAATAAAATAAAAAAAAAATTTTTTGTGAAGCCTCTTGCACATTGTCATTGTTACACTGTCTGTATTTTAACTTCTTAACAGACTTGTCAGTGGTAATTGTGAAAAATGAAAAAAAAACAGACTTTGATCTAGCATACTATCTCTTCTACTAACAGTTCTTCCTTGCAAGAAACTTTTCAAGGGAAAGTGCGGTAGTTCTTAAGTTTTATCCTTCTCAGGTGAAAAGACTGGCAGATGTATGCCAATTGCCTAGTCACCAATCTGTCTTGACCTCACTGGATGACTTTTTATATATTTGTGTTAAAACTGTTCTGTTGTCATCCAAAGCATATTCTGTGAACTTTAGGATCAGGATGACAAATGCTCTTTACCATCTAACATAGTATCTGTTAAAACTGTTTTGGAGGACTGGGAGATTGGATTAAATGAATAAAAATGGTGAACTACAAAGGTAATCAACATAAAACTTATGTTTTCTTGCAATTAAAGTAACTTGTTACTTTCTTTTGTACTTTTAAGAACATTAGAATTTTAACTTTGCCAAGAGCTTTGTAACATTTTCTGTGTATATTTTGTCTATCTAGTTTAGGTGGTAAACACTTTAAGGAAAAACTTTGTGCCCTATAAATCTTCTGGTACGTTCTAGTTTTGATAAATATTATACATTTATTAGGATGATGAAAATTCAAAACTAACTGAAAAGGTTAAATTATGTGAAATAGAATTTCATAGGTACTTTAGCAGATCATTTTTCCTTTTGTAACAATTAAGAAGTTGAAATTTCTCTTCTGTGTAAGTTTGCCAAATGTTTACCTTGCAGTAGATGCCACTTCATAATGATACATTGATAATATAATAGTGTCAATAGCTATATATAAACCATTGAGAGTATTGTTGATACTCAGAATGATTATAGTTTAATGAGGTATCTCACCTCTTAAGTTGTTTACTATCTGAATTGACTAACAAAAAATACCCAAGTTATAAATTACTAGATTAAAGACAGCAGAGGGACTACTACTACTATTATGTATGTTTTAAATGAATATTAATGAAGAGAAAGAAAATTAGAAAGAAATAGTAAATCTGTATCTCAGGGATGGATGTTATAACTCACTGAAAAATGTTAGATTTTGTAATTTATGATAACCTTCCATCTTATGAGAAGAATCATTTGTGAGAACATTAAATACATTAAAGTAAGAATATAATAGGACACTTAAGAGGCATTTATAGTTCTCTGTTGCATGAATAGTAAAAATATGTTGTTAGGAAATTGGTTAAGTGATCATCTAGGGAATGATTGTCTTTCTGCTTGTAGAAATAGATTTATGTATACTTGGAAATGGTAACAAAATAGTGAGCAGTATTTTGAAGCTTTTTTTCATAGTGGGCATGTGTAGCCTATGACTAAGTCTGGGGAAGGGAGGTAAGATACTAGCTCTGAGACTATGAAATCTTACCTCATTTAAAGTCTATAAAAATGAAGTGACTAAGGGATGGATAAATTTTTACAGTGGCTTCAGTTTCTCAATTTCATTTTAATGCTAAGACAAGTAAAAGTAAATGTTAAAGGCTTGGCGCCTCTGGCTCATGCAGTTAAGGCGCCAGCCACATACACCTGAGCTGGTGGGTTCGAATCCAACTTGCGCCCGCCAAACAACAATGACGGCTGCAACCAAAAAATAGCCAGGCGTTGTGGTGGTTGCCTGTAGTCCCAGCTACTTGGGAGGTGAAGGCGGAAGAATTGCTTGAGCCCAGGAATTGGAGGTTGCTGTGAGCTGTGATGTTACGGCACTCTACCCAGGATGACAGCTTGAGGCTCCTGTCTCCCCCCGCCAAAAAAGTAAACATTAAAAGTGATATTTTGGGTCTTTTAAAACAGTTTTGGTTTGTCTAATTTACTTGATGGGTATAAGGTAGAGGAAAACTGGGCAAATCTCTGCGTGATGATTGATTGTTTTATTGGACGAGAATTTTTTTCTAACAATATTATTAAATATATTAGGTAACATTGTTAATATTAGACTATTTAGTTTCATCCTTTCATCCTATATATGGAAGTATAAGGTTATTTGTGCTTTGTTTTATTTGAAGCTATTTATTCCTCAGCATAAATTGGTACTGATTTAATTTGCATATCATAAGAAACTTTGTGTGTTTCTTATGTGTGTAAGATATGTGTGTAAATTAATTTTTAAAGCCCCAAATAGATCGTATCTTTCTAAGTAGCTGTTGTGTAATTTTCAGATTTCTTTCAGCCCCTGCCTTCCTATCCAGTTTATCACAGACCCTATAACAAAGCTGGTGAGTTTGTGCATTCCTATTTGAACTAAGTTGTGCAGCAGGATTATGGTAGTAGGCAAAAGGAAGATCCCATATGAAATTGAGCATTTGTCATAATAAACATTTTTCTTTCCTCCATCCTGACACCCAGTATAGTTATGTAAAATCTTTTATTCTTGATTTTAAAAGCTATATATATAAAGAAGAAAGGAATTGTTACCCGTAATCTCACCATATATTGGTAACACAGATTACCTTCTTTAGGCAATAATAGTAAAAATGTAAAAATTGTATGAGAATCATTACTGGAAGATGCTGTCTTTTAAATTGTACTTTCTATCAGACTGAATTTGACAAAATGGGTAAGAATAGAGAAGGATGGGATGGTAGGGTGAAGTGATAGTTTCAGAGAAGATCAAGAGGGAAAAGAATGCCCATCAGTACTGAAGCACAGACCAAAAAGGGAAAAACAAAACATCTGACCCTCATGAGTCAGGAGTGTGTCTGGGGAAATGTAAGGTTATATGAATAAGTATTGTTATCATTTATGTTTACTTATTATTCATAAAGCTTATTTTGATTCTGGTAGTCTTTTAATTAGCTCTCTGCATCCAAATGAAAAACAGTTTCTTCACAATAAAGATGCCAGTAGATGTGCCAATTTTGTGTTTTTAAGTCCTTTATTCTCAGAATTTAATTTGTAAGATCTTGTCCTGGAACTTACCATGTGTGTCTTCCACTTTTCACAGATGTGATTGGGGTAGAAATCATTGCTGTTTATCTGAATGAGAACCCTTTGGTAAAATTCTTTTGATTCTAAGATAACTAGATGAAATGTGTTGCATAAATCATGTCAGCAAACAGTTGTCACCTGGCACTAAAGCTTGATGAAATTTAAAAATGTTGGCTCATTGCCTGTAGTGCTCAGTTATAGTTCTATAGAAAGTCTGTTTGTACAGATGAAGCAGTTCTCGTTGTAATGCAGGATTCATCTCTCAAGTGATGCTGCTTGTATGAGTTTATTTCAGAGATCTTTACTCTGAGCTCCCAAGACATACTAAGTGAGGCTTTGTTTTAATTTCTCATTGCTCTCCCTTTGGCAACACTTACAAGAAAACGGAACAGACTTTTATTTTGGTGAAAAACCCTTAGCATTTATTGAATTCAGCATCTACTTCAGTGCAGGAATGTTTTTGAAACTATTTTTGGCAGAAAATCAAATTTCAGTTTTAAGATGTTGCTTTTATTTGCAATTATTTCCTGTCAGGCCTTGTCTTCACTTTCTTCTGTTACTAAAATTTCTACGCCCATCTTTACTTACTGACAGTTTACTATGATACCTAACCATTCCTTCCAAGATAATAAAGATCCACCCAGCATGTGCACAAAAAGAATAATAAAACCATGTTCTTTGACTCCTGAAGAAACTATAGCTACAGGACTATATACTTCACAATGTGCCAAACTTTTCCTCTAAAAATCACATTAGATTTTGCCATTTCCAGACTTTAAAACTTTGTAACCTGTAGGAAAATACGACTTCTTTGTCCATCAAGTAAGTGCATACCTGCTTTAAAAAACAAAGAAACAAACAAAAAAACCTTTATGTTTCTATTTTCCATTTTTATTTCTTTCTCTGATAACTATTCTCATGTTTTTGATCTGAATTCTTTTGTTTATATTTGTCCTTATAAAACATGTAGATTTATTTTGTGCACAAATACTGAATGTGTATGTACCTTAAATTTGCATTGCTGGTGTTATGTTCTAGACATTATTATTATTTTGCTTTCAGCACTATTTGAAAGATCTGTCCATGTCACTAGGTGTGCATCTGGATTGCTACTCCTAATTGGCACATAGCATTCTGTAAAAAGGTTTTTCTTCATTTTATTTATCCTATGTATTAGATGACCAGATTACAAGGCCTTTTTGTAACAAAGTCCATATTTTCAGGCTATCTCTGAGAACTGCATTCCATACACTGTAAATCACAGTCACGTGACTCTGCTATGAAAATGGTGTTCTTTTTCATATTGCCATGCCTTTGCACATGCTACCCTGAGACACTTACAGTTTTCTAATGCGTTCTTACTCACAACTCACTGCAGATGTCATTTTCTTGATAAAGACTTAAGCAGCTATTTCATGTTTGAGCTAGTTGCTTTATGCTTTCCTTACATAGCATTTATTTTTATCTTGGTAATATAAAAGCCTGTAATTCTGCCTAGTGATCTGTATTTCCCTCTGGACTCCTTGAAGGCAGGGAGCTGATCTTAGGTGTCTTTGTATTTTTTGCTCTAGTTTGCTGAATTGCATACAGGTGGTAGTTAATAAAACATTTATTGAATGAATGAATTATGTAGAGGTTCCTTAAAGTGAAATTCTGACCATATAAGCAAAACTGATTCTCAAAAGTAAGAAAAGGTTGGGACACAAATACAAAAGTAGTATAAAACTAAGAGAATGAGATACAGGATGCTAAATCCTAAAACTGAAGCTTGTAAAGTACTAAGTATTACAGCATGTTATGTTCAGATCATTAAAAAAAAGAGAGAAAATAAACTCATGGTTGGCACAGATATTGTAATATTGGAGTGGAGGCAGAGCTATGTATTTTTGGTTGGATTTAATTTTTCTATCAAAGGAAGATGATATTAAAATTCAGTGAAGGAGTCTAGCAGTAGTGGCAAGGGAGTTGAAGTCAAGAAAGGTGAGACAATGATGAGAAAGCACTTTTATGCTTTCACTAGTAAATGTCCTAGAAGTAAATGATGTGCATATATGAATGATTTGGTGATTTTTGAGCAGTGCCAGAGATATGAAAAACTAAAGATCATTCAGGTGCTGTTTTTATTTTTGTAATATAGAGGTAAATAGGTTTATGAAATAGATGGTCAAATTAGAGGTTGGATTATTAGGCCAGATGTATTTTGTAGGTGTTTGAAAGAATTTTATGAATTAATAGATGTCAGCTTGGAGAGAGAGGGTATTTTTAGTGTCATGACGCACCTCTTTCTTTCAGTCTTGTCCATCTAAACATTTTTATTACTGACTTGGATGCAACAGGTCTATCACATTTGCATACTGCATAAAGCTGGGAGCAGAAGCTAGTAGTCTGGGTGAGGAAATCAGGATTGGGAATAAGTTTAGCCATTTGAAATGATTGGCTGGAACTAAAATAGTCTGTAATAATTAATGTAAAATTCTGCATATGTTATTGTCAAATTATCATGCTAGTCAAGAATCAAGCATACATGTTTTAAGATAAGTTTGTATGGTGAGACTTTGGAATATGGTGTAACAGTCACTGCTCTGCTCCACAGTGGTTGGAACGTGTTTCCTCCAAAATTCAAATATTGAAACTTAAGGGACAGTGTGATGGTATTAAAGTGTCAAGACATTCTTGAGCTGATAAGATCAAGAAGTCTTCTTTAAACAAGGGCGGGATTAAGGCCCTTACAAAAGAGGCTTCATGCAACATTCAGTAGCTTGCCCCTCTGTTTAGCCTCTGCTCTGTGAGGATGCAGATTCTTCTGCTCCAGAGGATGCAGCCCTCACCAGGCAATCACACCATCTGGCACCTTGATTTTGGACTTCATAGCATCTTGATCTTCGACTTCCCAGGATCCAGAACTGTGAGAAATAAATTTCTGTTCTTTATAAATTACCCAGTCTCAGGCATTCTGTTAGAGTAGCACAAATGGACTACATCACATGTGTAGCGTGTTTTAAAAGCACTATAACATTTGTAACGGGGATGTTCAGTCTCTGGTGAGAATATACTATTGTGTTCATTTATGGCTTCCAGTTTTAAGAAGTATCGAGAAACTTTGTTATGAAAGGAATATTTCGAAGATTCGGAGTATATTGAAACATTTTATATATGTGTGCATAGAGAGGGAAATGATAAGGAATAACAGGTATTTTCAAATGCCAAAAGAGGAATTTCACTTGGTATCATATTCAGCTTTTAAATTATTGTGTACCAACTATGGGATGAAATTATGCCAAGCATTGGAAATGTAATAGTGACTGAAAACAGAAAAACTGACCTCCTCCTTACCCTTTATGGCACTGGCAGTCTAAGAAAGGCAGACAGTAATACGACGATCACATGAGTAAATGTAAATTATAGCTGTGATAACTGCAGTGAAACAGAGGTGCATGGTATCGTGAGAGAGGATGAATGGTAGGGAGATTTGAGTTGGTTAGTAACGGAAGAGAAGAGAAGGCTCACCTGAAGTGAGAAAGAGTACGTAGGTCACTGTGAAAGTTTTGAGACACATTGTGTATATGGTCCACTATTTCACTTCCAAGAAACACAGTTGGCAGCGTCCCTTCTGATTCATTTATGCAAGTTTCAACTTGGGTGGCTTATTGGTGTTGCAGGGAGGGCTGCATTTGTTTCTGTCAGTGTGGATTTTACATTTCTTGATTTTTATGTGTCTCAACACTTCTGTAATGGCCTATGTATGTATTAACTAGCCAAAAAGGAGTGGTGAGGGATCTGGGCTAATGAGCATGGTGATTATGAGGTATAGAAAGTCTGTCTTGTGAACAGAGTCCACACTAAACCTGAAGAGGTAGGAAGGGGGTCAGGCCACTCAGCCTTTGAAGACCATAATAAGAAGTCTATTCCTTTTCTAGAAACAGTGAAAACCATTTTCTATTGTCATGTAGAAGACAATTTGATTTAAATTTGGGAAGATATATCTGGCTTCAGTGTGGACAGTTGCCTGTAGTTGAGGCCAGAGAAGATGTGGCCACCTATGGAAGATTGCCATTGTGTGTACCGGGAACATTGTGCTGCAAGGAATGTGATCTATCAGTGAACATGGAATTTAGTTCTGGAGATTAGGTGGAAGGAAAGGATGAAGATAAATTTGGGAGCAGAAGACTTGAGTATGAATCACAGATTTGCCACTTACTAGGTTGGGGGCCTCATACAGAGGGATGTTTCTCTATCCCTGATTTAACTGTATAACATTTCAGGTTTTGTCAAGATTAGATGACTTAAAATACACACGAATGACTTAAAAACTGTAAAATATTATATAAAATTGGAGGTTTGAGAGAAAAAATAAATGGCCATTATTGGCTTGGGTAGTCTGGTAATACAATGAGAGTGTTTTAGTGGTTTCTACTCTATCTCATTGGAATAGATGATTTGTAGAGATTTTTATCATTTGAGGGTGGTGCCTGTGGCTCAAAGGAGTAGGCTGCTGGTTCCATATGCTGGGGGTGGTGGATTCAAACCCAGCCCCAGGCAAAAACTTCAAAAAAAAAAAATTATCATTAGTTTTAGAGTCCTTTTATGCTTCTTCTCAGTTATTTTAGAGCATTAACTAATGGGGACAGTATAAATATTTACAGTGAATTTATGCTATGAATTTGGCTTTTTAGTAGTAATCTAGTAGCTTGGTGTTTTTTTTTTTTTTTTTTTTTTTTGTGAGTGTCACACTATATAATACTCAGTAGATGTTGCTGTGTCGTCACAGCTCACAGCAACCTCAAACTCTTGAGCTTAACTGATTCTCTTGCCTCCCAAGTAGCTGGGACTACAAGTGCCTGCCACACACCTGGCTATTTTTTTTGTTGCCGCTGTCATTGTTGTTTAGCAGGCCCTGGTTCGGGTTCGAACTGGCCAGTCCTGGTGTATGTGGCTGGTGCACTAACCACTGTGCACAGGTGCCGAGCCAGCTTGGTGTGGTTTTAAATCACTTATACATGAGCTCTTTATGTGTGATATTAGAAGCAAGAAGCAATTTTAAGGAATCTTATAGAAAAATCTTGCAGCAAGGAATTAGTATAAAAATGTTCTCTAATATATCTTTTAGTAAGGTAGAACTTTTATATCTTAATTTACATTCAGGTACATAGAGATTCATGTGTATTCTCTAGAGTTTTGCTGGTATGTAGTTGTGTAAAGCTATGCAAATACAGAAAAGATCCTGTGAGTGGAAATATACCTTTAGTTTTCAAAATGCTTTATTTTATAACCCCAGGTAAAATGGGAATTGGTAAAATAGTCAGGGTACTTTTCTGAGGTAGCATCATTTAATCACATGTTTGTGTAAACATAATTCACTCAAATAGTCATTGAACCTCCAAGGTATGTCTTTGAATAATTTGTTGCTTTATGGTCCATAAGAATTACTCAATTCTAAGTATGTGTGACTATAGTGTATGTCTTATGATTTAGTGTATGTCCATTTCTGTGCAAAGGAGGAAATAAGTGTTCAGTCTAGTTATTTAGTGCTAAGTATTTGGGTCTTTAAAAACTAGAAATAATAACTGCTAAAACCAATTGCACTTCAAGGATGCTCACATTTGGAAATTGCTGATTAGAAGACATGACTGAGTGATCTATCAGATCTTCTCACAGACTTCCATTTATATTGATGATGAGAGTATAGATGGACCAGCCACTTAGCTAAGAGTTTTGCATATATATATTTTTAATCTTTCCAACAATCCTATGAGGTGTGGATACTGCTATTCCAGTTTTGCAGATGAAGAAGCTGAGATTTAGTGAGGTTAAATAAATAGTAAATAGAGGCATATGTTCCATCCTAAGTCACTTTTGATTCCAAGACTGCTATGCTATTTTGAAACAGTTGATTTGGTATAAAAGAAGTGGATTGAAATCATTTTAGACTAATCTCCTGGAGCCGTGCTTCTTTCTATGGTACTATATTAAAAAGAGATAATACACTGATAGCAGATACAGAGGCTGAAATCAGAAACCTGTAGTAATCCCTGAGTGATAATGGATTTCTTGTTGCTTTTATAATAAGCTATTAAATACCTAATGCATATACCTAGTAAAAAATAATTCAGAAAACCCGGTTGACAGAGTGCAAAGCATGTCTCCTTCCCACTATAGCCTTCTGTTCTCCTACACAGAGTCAGCCATGGTATCTAATTTTTGGTTATTCTTCCAAGATTGTTTTAGCATGAATTGATATTTTGAAAAATGACATTTGAACATTAATTCCAAAGAAACAAACTAAAAGCAGCCAGATCTGGCACCAAGTTAATGATACCTAAGTGGGCCAAACCAAGGAAGGCTGGAGCTGGATATAGATCAGATACCCAGTGATGAGAGTGCAGATTGGTCATCAGTATTAGTTCCCTCCCCATCAAGGGGAGGAAAAGCCCAGCCAGCAGGTTTGCCTCATTTTATGGATGAGAATACTGGTCATTGAAGCCAGTCACATGGAAAGTTGAAGATAGAGCAGAACTCAGATGCAGAGCTGTGAATCTTTCCAGTTTTACTGTAGCACAAGTAACTTTTGGGTTTGAGAGGGTTGTGAAGAATTGAACAAGTGAAACGGTCTAAAATTGACTTAGAGTTTCTACTGGCAAGGTAAGTAGCAAACTTCAGAAAACCAAATGTAATCGCTTATTTCTTTTTTACGTTAAAATACATTTTAAATTTTAGAATAGATTTAGATTTATGGAAAGCTTGTGAAAATAGTACACAGAGTTCCTATATACCCTACACCCTGTTTTTCCTGTTATATTAGGTTTATCTACTATGAAGTTGTTCCTCATTTCTTCTTTCCATACTGTACTCTTTGGAAGGAAGTCACTATGCACCTTCCACATTTAAGAAATAGGGAATTATGTTCTACTTTGTTGAAGGGGGAAGTATTTATATTAATTCTTTGAAATACTCCTGCAAGAGATTTATTTCTCCTCTCTTGTTTATTTTTTTTAATTATTATTTATTTATTGTTTCTCCTCTCTCGTTTATTTATTTATTTATTTTTGCAGTTTTTGGCTGGGGCTTCTTTTGAACCTGCCGTGGCATATGGGGCCGGAGCCCTACTCCTTTGAGCCACAGGCGCCGCCCTCTTGTTTTTTTTTTTTTTTAATCAAATCTTATAATTATGTATATATGTATATAGATATGTATGTAGATGAAAGATATGCCAGATTTTCATCACTGGCATATCTTTCATCTACATATACATCGTATATAACATTATATGATAGAGATTTTCATCATTGACTTATCTTTCATCTACATATATACCATATATAACATATATATAATATGTAACCAATGAACTGTGCAATGATTGCACATTTTATATCATAAATCACATATATAGTGTCTGATATAAATATATTTACATATTATGTATCATAGACTATATGATATGTATTATATATGTCTAAATATCATATATAATATATATGAGCCACACATATGATATATATAACATATTATGTGTAATATATAATATATGTTAGATATAAGCCAACATCTGTTATATATTATATCATATATGTAATATATAATATATATTATAAATATGTGCAGTTCATAAATTATATGGTTTTTGTGTTGTAAACCAATACTATATTGGTCAAATTGTTCTAGCTTTGGCTGTTGCAAGTTGGTTCAGCTGGTTCATGTGACTCCTCTGACATAACCTCATCATTGTGTTTTGTTTTTATTATTATTTTTGAGCACTTACTATTTGCCTGTAGTATGGGATGCTTCACATTTACCTTTTATTTCCTGGCCGGTTCCTAGAATCAGCTGTTTCTCCAAGGGAGTCCTAGTTTCTTTTACTGGAAGTAGTATTAAAAACTAAGATCTGGGTGACAGATGGAATTGTAATTGCAGTATTTAAAACAAAATATTTAATTGAAAAGAAAGTTTTAGTCACTTTTCCAGTTAGTACTAAATTATAAAATTTGCCTTAGTGAATTGAATGGAATGATTTTAAGAATCCTTTAGTATATTTTAGTGTAAGGGAATATACTACAAAATTTTATTCTCTTCTCTTACTTAAAAAACAAAACAAAACAAAAAACTACCTGTCCTCGATGACCCTTTGCAATTTGTTTTTAGTGTCCTTGACAATAAAACCTGAAGCAAAATTTCAAAACATGGTAATTTGAAACAAGTTGGTATTAACTCTGGGATATTGGAAAGACTTTAAACTCCATTAGGAAAATTAACAAGTAAAGTCCATGAAAGACATGCGATTCATATTTATGTAAAGGATAATACTTTATTTTGTGTTATTAAACATATTAATTTTGTATATCCAAAAGAAGATTGGGGAAGAATATTTTTGTAAGAAAAGGGAAAAACAAAATAATGATTAAGAAAAATTACCTTCAGGCATAATTAAAACATCTGGACCGTGGTCCTAACTGATTATTTTGTTCCAGAGGGACATTCCCTATTACAGATCTTGCCTTTCTTATTGCAAAATTCAAATTTTCTTTATCTGGGCTATTTGTAGATAGATTTTGACAACTCTTTTAGAAAATGTTAAAGGGATTTCTATGTGTGTATTTACAATCTTAGTAGTACTGATGAAACTTTTAAAAAGCTTATTTTTAACTTGATTTAATTTAGTATTTTTGTGGTGAGAGCATTTGAAATCTATTTTCTTAGAAATTTTCAAGTATATGTCATTATTAACTATGCTTTCCATGCTATACCATAGATCTCTGTAACTTATTCATCTTTTTTGGTTGAAACCTCACACTCTTTGACCAATATCACTCCATTCCTTTCCAGCCCCTGGTATTTACTCTTCTACTCCCTACTTGTACAAGTTTAACTGTTTCAGATGTCACATATAAGTGGGAACACATTTTATACATGCAGTGGTTGGCTTTCTGTGCTTGGCTTATTTTACTTAGCTTAATGATCCTTAGGTTCAGCCACGTCATTGCCAGTGACAGGGTTTCTCCTTTTTAAAAGCTAGATAGATTCCACTGTGAATGTGTGTACCATATTTTCTTTATTCATCATCTGTTGCAGGACTCTTAGGTCCACTGCTTACATTTTAAACTTAGTTAAACTAAGGAGTCCTTCACATTAGTCTTTCACACTGGTCGGTAGTTTTTTTGTTTGTCTTTCAATGGTGCCTTGCCAGGTAGGTATTATCTTTAGTGTCTTCCATTTCAATAAGCAAGCAACCAGGTCAGTATAATTATAGGAGCTGATAAGTGAATGTATAAAATATAAAAACTAAAATTATTTTCAAAGAATTAACCAAACTGGGTGGCACCTATGGCTCAGTGGGTAAGGCACTGGCCCCATATACTGAGGGTGACGGGTTCAAACCCGGCTCTGGCCAAACTGCAACAAAAAATAGCCGGGCGTTGTGGTGGGTGCCTGTTGTCACAGGTACTCAGGAGGCAGAGGCAAGAGAATTGCCTGAGCCCGGGAGTTGGAGGCTGCTGTAAGCTGTGTGACACCATGGCACTCTGCAAGGGTGATAAAGTGAGACTCTGTCTCAAAAAAAAAAAAAAAAAAGAATTAGCCACAATTTTCCTGGACTATATTACTATTTGTCTTAACCTACTATATTTTAGTTTTCACTTTGTTTAGATGCAAAGAATAGTGTTTTATTTTTTGAGACAGAGTCTCACAATGTTGCTCTCAGTAGAGTGCTGTGATGTCACAGCTCACAGCAACCTCAAACACTTGGACATAAGCAATTCTCTTGCCTTAGCCTCCCAAGTAGCTGGGACTACAGGCACCCGCCACAATGCCCAGCTATGTTTTGTTGTAGTTGTCATTGTTGTTTAGCTGGCCCGACCTGGGTTTGAACCTGCCAGCCCTGGTGCATGTGCCCTACACTGTAACCATAGTTTTTTAAAACAATGTAAATAAAAAAGTGTTGAATAAACTGATAGTGTACAACTTCAATTAGTAAGAAGCGCAGCATGACTGAGGAAAAGAACTAGGCAGGTAAAAACTGAAGCAAGGGTAAACGAAGCCATCTCTGACAAATAAGCAAATGTGACTCCTGCATAGAAAAACTATGTGAGGCAGAAATGCCCAAGGAGCCACAGAGTGAATATAACTGGAAAGCCTCAGGGGCATAGTGCTGAGGATGGGAGACAGAGAAATAAAAAAAGAAAGGCTCTGGATAAGGATTGCCTGTAAGTCTTGGAATGTTTGTAACTGATTCGAGATTCAATGGAAATATTGAAAGCCCATGCTTCAAAAGCCTGGAAACGATGATCTAGGACACAACAAAACAAAATTTAAATATGTGTCCAGAGTGTACTAAAACGCCGCTCTCCCATGTATCATATCATTTAATTTTTACATCAGTTCTTTGAAGGGCAGGGTATGATTAGTTATAGTTTGACAGATGGAGAAAATGAGGCACAGAGGGAGTTGAGAACATGCGGCAAACCCTGTAGCAACTAATTGGAGGCAAACTCAGATCAGGGTTATCAATTTTAATTTCACATAAGTTGAGGGATAAAGAGAGACACAACCAACCATCTATTGCTATAGATGCAAACTCTTAGGACCCGGGTCTACTGTCAATACATTTTTAGAGTTTCTCAGTTGAATTGGTTAAGACAAAGGATATTGAAAATGGTGGCATTTAAGTTGAGATAGTTTATTGTAGTTGAAAAATGTGGGTTATGATAGGCTTCTGTCCTTAGGCAGGGAGTTCAGAATGGACTGAGGACTCATGGTGATAGCTAATGTAGCAAATGGGCTTGCGGATGGACTGCAAAGGTAGAGATGGGGTTATTTGGCCCTCATTACCATTTAACACTCACTTTGTATGGGATCCTTTGTCAGGATCCCCACAGTCTGCAGAGAATTGATTTTTAACTCTCCTTTTTTGGGGAGGAAAATTTTTAGGGGCTATTCTTAGACTCTGGCATAGTAGTTGTTAGTATATTAGTCTATTTGTGAATGGGAAAAGAGAATAAAACCACTCTGAATTGTAAGAATATAATAATCTTAAAATGGCATGTTTATATTTACAGAGTAAATCTCAAGAGAAAATTAATTATATGTCTGTAGTTCTTGAAGTTAAGTAGGTTAAGTAGGGGAAAAGCATGATTTAATTTTGCTTTATTGCTGGCCAAATCTCCAGGCTGGCCATTTTTTCCTTTTAATAAAAATGCTATGGTTCCTTGTCTTCCCATTAGCTCATAGTTGAGAGCTCTGTTAAGTTGTCTGTGAGACGGAGTATATTAGGCTTGCCTGATTAAAATTGTTCACAAGAGATCAAGCAGACAAGGGACTTTTAGCATAATTAAAAAAGCACTGCTAGCCTTCAAAGATGAGATTTCAGAGATTTTTGAATTTATATCCACCTGTAGGGAAGTGTGTTTATGTAATTAGATTCTGGTTCTCTCGTGAACCCTTCTTATTTAATTCATGCATGGTGTCCTTTCATTTTATGGATTATTATCTCTCTTATAGGAGACACAAGAAATAGTTAAAGCCGCCAAAACTTGAATAAACCAAAATGTTTCACTTGAAAGATCACAATGTGATAGGTTAAAAAATCAGTAAGCATTTTTGTTAACCTGTGTGTTTATAAAAGGAAATGCAGGAGCTAAGTTAAAGGTAGCAATAGGAAAGGTCAAAATAAATTATATATCCTGTGTTCTCAGGCTAACCTGAGAAAATTATATCGGCTTTGGAAAATAGTCTCCTTTTGTTTAAAGTATGTTTTAGCCCAAAGTTTTATTTTTATCTTTTCATTTTGCAGTTCCCAAACTTTGCATTATTGGGCTCTGAAATCATTCAATTATTATCCCCATTTTACTATCTTGTTTCAGGAAAGAAATGATTATATTTAATGTGGTTTAAAATTGCAGCTTCTTTTGTCCTTTTGAAGCAAAGTCCACTGCTGTAGACTGAGTATTTTATAGAGCACTTCAGGATTTTTCCTGTGTGTGTTTTTAAAGAAATTTTAGTTCTTCAGAAAGGAACTCTTTTTAGCATAAATCAAAATGTTATTGCTATAATGAGGCAGCATCTTAGAAGAAAATTATCAAGGTGTGAACTTTTTCACCTACATTTATAAGGCATTTATTTCATAGACTAAGGGCTTCTGACATGTGAACACTTCTTTAGGGAAGGCATTTTTCTTAATGAATAAGTAATGCTTTGTTTTCCCCCAGAAGATTGCTTTAGAACATTTCTTATGTAATTAAAATAATTTTTCCATTAGCTGAGAATGGTTCTCAAAGCTTCTTGACTTTTTTTTTTAGTTCCATCTTATTTTGCATTTTTTTTAAAGAAGTTAATTCTAGCTTGATTTCAACATAAAACTGTAGTGTCCAACAAGAGCCCAAATTATTTCCACATTAGGTCTTGGCAAGAGAATAAGATAGTAAAAGAAGTCCCTCAAACCAGAATGTACCATAAATTACTCATATTAAGACTGATTTTAGGAAACAGAATTGAGGAGAAAAAGAACTTGAAATTTTAAATTGTAGAAAAAAATTTTTTTTGATGTCTCATTATTTGCAGTAGGAGAGCACTAAACAAGGTCACATCTTGAAATAGTAAAATCCGTGAATAGTTTTGTTTGTGGGAGGAGGTCACCAAAAGGTTATTCCTCTGGCTTTCTTCTCCTTGACAAGTAATCAGAGTCGTTTATGGATCTGGTATCCAACAGTTTTATAGTCTTAAGAATGAATTTTTACACATTAGTTTTACTTTTGATTTAATAAACAGTTTTAATATGACTATACAATCAAGTAGAATAGATAATAATAGTAGCTTCAATTAAGACATAGTTTAGGATGGAATTATATAGAATTAATAAGGTATAGTATATAGAGTGATTGTGGCAACTAGTTTATCTCTGTTATACACAGTGTTGTTTCTTTTATGCATCCCCTAAACCCTTAATCCAGACATTGGTTAGTATGTCCACTTGTTTGTTTATTCATTCACCTATCCATCATCCATCTATTCAGTGAAATAGATGTTTACTGAAACTTTCCCATACCTCAAGCACTGGGTTCAGGTGCTGGAGATATGAGGGATGAATAATGGTGTTTGAGTAGATGTTTTTGTGAGAAACAACCCCACAAGTAAATAATTACCAGTGTGAATAGAGACATGTAAATATAAAAGAAGATACATCTAATTGTGGCTAGAGTTTCAGAGAAGACTTCAACTGAGGAAACAGGATTTAAACTGATTCTGGAAAGATAAAAGTTTATTCACCAGGCCAAAAATAAGAAAGGGCATGTAGAAAAGTAAGAAGAAGTACAAAATGCATTGATTTTTTTTAAAGGATTTTAAAATATTTTAGTTTGTATTATAGGAGAAAAAATTTGAAATGAGGCTTGAAAAGTAGGCCAGAAGGTTTTCTGTCCACCATGGTGACAAGGTTATACTAGTACCTTCCTTACCTGTAGTGTTGCAAGGCACTGAAGGCATTGAAATGGAATGTGTGGTTCCAGAAAATCTTGGGTGGGAAACAGGAACTATTTGGAGAGGGCAGAGACTGTCCATAGTGATCGTCAGATGGCCCCTGTTTCTTCAGTGAACTAATAGGCAATCTAGTATGATTGGGGTATGGAGCCAAACAGACTTGACTTCAGATCTTAAACCTGATGATCCCCTTAACTTCCCTCAACCTAAGATTTTTTTCCTTGTAAAATAGGAATAATAGGTATTTTGAAGGATTAAGTTCATACATTCAAGATGTCTTATTTAAATTTTTAGGCCCATAATAGATATTTAATAAACGTTAGCTATTATTTTTATGTATTAAACTCTTAAGGGCTTAGAATTGCATAGTAAACATCATATATACTCCTTTCTCTGAAGAATTTTTTTGTAATTTCATAAACAGAAGCAAAAGGATGTATTTATTAAAAAACTATGTTTATCTATAAACATAGAAGCTTTATCTATAAAACTTTCTTCATTGTTTTCTCTATGTGAAAGGGAGCCCTGTTGAAGATATACAAGTGTGTTCATTTAACCTTGCTCGTATGCTCCCAAATACTTTAAACCTTTCGAAATGTTTGGCATTGATAACTGTAAATTTTGATAAATATGATACCTTTCATTCACAGTACAAACTATTCTGTTTTTCCTACTAGTGCAGTTAAAGATCAAGAAGTACTGTCTTCTATCCCAAATGAGAATTTCTCCTAGTACATCAATTAACAGGTGATGGGTTAAGTTTATGCTTCAGCTCTGTGACTAAGGGAGAACTGTATCTTAGAAAGCAAGCCGTTCCATGTTTCGACAGCTCCAATTGTTAGTATATTCTACTTGTGTATCTGATGCAGCTTCCTTTTTATTTCTACTTTGTGGGCATTAATACTCTCTGAAGCTGCATAGACCCATCTAATTAGTCTCTTTACTTGCTATGCCATCAGCTGTCTACAAAAGCCTATGCCTTTTTTTTTTTGAGGTTTCTCATTTCCAGATTTAATATATTTGCAGTTTTTCCAGGTTTTGTGATTTTTGATTTTTTTAATTCAAAAACAGCTTGGTTTAAGAATGTTGGATATAAAATAAATTGTACATAAAGTATAAAACTTTTTGATAAGTTTTGATATTATATCCTATAAAAGACTTAGATATTAAAAATGCAGATAAAAAGTCTCAAAACTCATTAATAAAACAAAGCAACCTAATTAAAAGCAGGCAAAAATTTGAACAGCCACCAGAGAAGATACAAAGTTTACAAGCAGAACAGTGAATCTATGCCCCCAAAGTTTCCCTATGCTCCTTTCTCTGCCTACTCCATCAAGCTCGATCCTATTTCTACCCCTGGAATTACTCTTCTGTTTTTTGCACTATAGTTTATAATTCCTAGAACTTTGTAAAAATGAAATAATACAACATATATTCTTTTTGTCTGACTTCTTTCACTTAACAATGATTATTTTAAGACTTACTCGTATTGTTGCCTGTAACAGTAGTTCATTCATTGATGAGTAGTATTCCTTTGTAATGAAATGCCACAATTAATTCTTACATTCATCTGTTGATAGATAGTTGGGTTATGTCCAGTTATTGACTGTTATGACTAAAGCACATAAGAATCATTGATGTACATTGGACAGATACTTTCTTTTGGGTAAATACCAAGAAGTAGACTGATTGGGTAATGTGCTAAGTATAGGTTTAATTTGTAGGAAATCTCAAGCTGATCACTCCATTTTACATTCATGCCAGCATTGTGTGAGAGTTCCAGTTCCTCTACATCCTTACCAACTATTGATATGATCAGTCTTTTAAATTATAGATTCTGATGGATAGATGGATGGTGGCTTCTCTTTGTGTTATTAATTTACACCTTCTTAATGGTTGGTATGTTCAGCATCTTTTGCCTACTTGTAATAGGTTGGTGTTTTATTAACAAGTTGAGAATTCTTTATCTACATTATTAATATAGGTCCTTTATTGGATATATACTTTGCAGATTTTGGTCTACCTGTTTTTTTCATTCCTATACAGTGTCTTTCAAAGAACAGAAGTTTTAAATTTTGATGAAGTCTAATTCATCAATTTTATCTGTTGTAGATTATGCTTTTGGCATCAGATCTAATAAATTTTGCCTAATTCAAGGTCAAAATTTGTTTGTTTTCATTTAGAAACTTTATGCTTTTACTTTTACCTTTAACTGTATAGTATATTTTTATAATAAACCTTTTTACTTTGGAATAATTTTAGATTTGCATAAAAGTTGCAAAGGTAGTGCAGAGAATGCCAGTATACTCCCCGTCCATTTTCTCATATAATTAACATCTTACATAGCCATGACGGATTTGTCAGAATTCAGTGGCCAACTGGGATTGATGCATTGTACTTCATTCCTGATTGGGATTTCACCAGTTTTCCCATTAATACCTGTTTTCTGGTCATTCTAGGGTTCCACGTTGTATTTAGTTCTCCTGTCTCCTTAGTCTGCTCAGATAATTGACAGGTTTTTCCTCTTTCCTTGTTTTCATGACCTTCATGGTTTTGAGGATTAATTGTCAGGTATTTTATAGTGTGTCCCCCAATTTGAGTTTGTCTGACATTTTTATCTTCTTTAGACAGGGGTTCAGTTTTTTTCTCAGAAGTGCCTTATCACATCATGATTGAAATGGGCGGAGTACACATGATATCAATGTACCTTGTCACTGATGCTCCTTAATCTTGATTATCCAGGTAATAGTCACCATATTTCACTACCGTAAAGTTAATTTTTCTTTTTTTATCCTTTCTGTATTCTGTTCTTTGGAAGCAAGTGAAAAAGTATAGCTCATGCTCAAGAGGAGGGAGATTAAGAAGGACTTAGGCTGTACCTCCTACAGATAGCTAGCAGCATAAATTATTTGGCATGCCTCTTATCTTTTCTCCCTTATTTATATCTTTAACTATTCATTCTATCAGTATGGACTCATGTATATTCATTTTGTAATTTGTATTATATTCACTTACACTGTTAGTTATTTTGTTGCACGTTTTATTCCAGCTGTGACCATTGGGAGCTCCTTTAGATTGGTTCCTGTGTTCCTCTGACTTGCTGTGTGCCTTCCTTCTCCCTGATTTTCTTTTCTTTCTTTTTTTTTTTTTTTGCCCTTGTTCTGATAATTCCAGATCCCTAAGCCTTATCATATATTTTCTATGCCCCCTCCCTAGAATCTTCCATTTCTCAAAGGAGTTCTGGTTCCTGTTATTGAAGTATGTTATTTAGAAAGGAAGATCTGGTCACTGGGTATGCTGGTTGTTGCTACCATGCTGTTACTACATCTAGTTTTCTTGGCAGGCAAAGTGAGGAAATACATGTATATGTGCTAACCCATGGTTATATACATTTCTATTTCTGTATCTGTCCATTTGCAGCTATCTTAAGCTTACTGTGAGTTCATTCTGATGTCTCTGACTCTAATCTAGTACTGTTGGATTCATTTCAGCATGGTTTATTGTTAATGTCTAATGTCTGTCTCCAACAGTGAGAAACCTGGCTTGCTTCCATCATTAATTTACTTGGTTGTTCAACTCAGTTATAAATGTAAAGTGGTTTTAGCATGTTTGCCTGTACCCTCAATCCATGTTGAGTTAACTTTTGCTTATGGTGTCAGTTACTGATTGAAGTTCATATTCTAAAAACTTTGCACATCCATTTGTTCTCCAGTGGATAACTCTTGCTTCTTTCTTGAAAATTGATTATTGAATTATATATGGATCAGTTTTGAAATTCTGTATTATTCCATTGCTATGTTTGTCTGTCATTACCCCCATATCATACTGTCTTGATAATTGTAAATCTTCAAATCAGATAGTGTTGGCCCTTTTTAAAAAAATTAAAGTTGTTTTTGCCATTTAATAAAGCCTATTGGGGGATGGTGCCTGTGGCTCAGTGGGTAGGGCACTGGCACCATACACCGAGGGTGGCGGGTTCGAACCTGGCCCTTGCCACACTGCAACAACAACAAAAATAGCTGGGTGTTCTGATGGGCGCCTGTAGTCCCAGCTACTCAGAAGGCTGAAGCAAGAGAATAGCCTAAGCCCAGGAGTTGGAGGTTGCTATGATCTCTGATGCCATGGCACTCTACCGCGGGCAGTAAAATAAGACTTTGTCTCTAAAAAAAAATTAAATAAATAAATAAAAAAGACTATTGGGATTTAGACTTGGATTGCATTAAATATTGAGATCAATTTGGGAACAGTTCTTATTTTAACAATATCAAGTCATATAACCCATAAACACATTGTATCTCTATATTCATTAGATCTTTAGTTTCTCCCAGAAGTTTTTTTATAGCTTTCAATGTATGGATCTTGTACATCTTTTGTCAGATTTATCCTTAGGTATTTGGGTTTGTTGATACTTTATAAATGGTACTATTTTGTAATTGCAATGTTTGTTAATTGCTAGTAAAGATATATACTTGATTTTGAATATTGATCTTGTATCCTGCAACCTTGTTAAACTAATTCCTTAAGCTATTTTGTAGATTCTGAGTGATATCACCTCTCTTTCCTGAAGTTGCTGTTTTAATTTCTGATCAGTCTGCCTATGGATTAATTTTATTGGCCATTTGAAAGAATGAGATTTTATTTTTATTAATTTTTTTTGTCTATTCTTCTGTATTCTGTTTCATTGAATTTGGCTATGACCCTTATATCTCTTTTGTTTACTTTAGGACTGATTTGTTCTTTTTACTATTTCTTAGGGTGGAAACAGAGACATTCTTTGAATTGAGACCTTTCTTCTTCTTTTTTTTGAGACAGAGTCTCAAGCTGTTGGCTTGGGCCCAGTAGAGTGCTGTGTGTGGCGTTACAGCTCACAGCAACCTCAAACTCTTGGGCTTAACTGATTCTCTTGCCTCAGCCTGGGACTGCAAGCGCCCACCACAATGCCTGGCTATTTTTTTTTTGTTGTTGTTGTTCTTGTTGTTGCAGTTGTCATTGTTGTTTTTTAGCTGGAACAGGTTGGGTTTGAACCTGCCAGCCTCTGTGTATGTGGCCTGTGCCCTACCCACTGAGCTACAGGTGCCACCAGAGAGAGAGAGAGAAAAAGAGAGAGACAGACAGAGAGACCTTTCTTCTTTTCTAAAATAGATGGTATTGTTAATGGCATCCCTCCCACAAATTTTTGATGGTTTTTATTTTCATTCAGTTTAAAATTCTACTTTCTAATTCCCCTTTGCGTTTCTTTATTGACCATTTACTTATTTATCTTATTTAGTTTCAGAATATTTGGGGGTATTCTAAAGATCTGTTTTTTTCTTTTTAATTTTTTACTAATTTACTTCAGTTTTGAGCAGATCACACACTCTACCATGACTTGAATCTTTCCAAATTTGTGACTTGTTTTATGGACAGAATATTGTATATCTTGGTTTCTATCAGTTTTTACTTAGGCAGTTTGAGCACTGTTAATTAGGTACATAAACAATTTTTATGTCCTCATCACTTCATCATAATGAAATTATTCCTTGTATTCCTATTAATACTTTTGTTCTGAAATCCACTTTTTTTTGTTATTAGTATAGCCACTCTAGGTTTCATTTGACTAGCATGAGGGTGGTATATCTTTTTCTGTCCTTTTACTTTTAACCTGTATGTATCTGTACTTAATGTACATTTCTTAAAGGCAGCATGTCCTTCTGTCCTGCTTTCTCAAGACAGTGTTAATCTCGGCCTTTTTTCCGAAGTGTTTACATTTACTACAGTGATTTTTGATGGTTCCTTTTGTTGCTTATCTTGTTGTTTGTTCTCCCATCTCTTCCAAGTTTCTATTTTTGTACTTCATTTGTCTTTATACTGTATTTTCGATAGTTCTAAACTCTTCAAGCGTCCTGGTTATCCTCTTGTACAAAGTCCAATTTGTTTAAAGATAGATACAGATTTCTTATATCAAGTTCTAAAATCCTGAATGTCTAATTTTTCTAAATGTTTTTGATTAGGGATTTATGGGGATTATTTTGTCAGGCATAAAAAACATTGCCTGCTAATTTTGCATTTGTTATAATATGTAGATGTGAAAGTATATAAATGGTATGGTTGGGGCTGAGTGACTCTTTAAAGGATCAGCTGTTGGCTTCTGTGTCCTTCCCACTCCCTGAAGACTGTGAATGAGGACAGTATGTATGAAGATGCACATTGGAGCCTAGAGTTCTTACGATGACTGAATGGAGACCATCTTGGGGAAGCTGGAAGCTAGCTTCCATTCTTAGATTTAACAGTATTTCTCTCTCTTGATTTGGGATCTTTTATTCTATTTGGAGAGAGGAAAAGGAAGTGAGAAATCACTGTTTTTTTTTTTTTCCTGTTTCCATCTTTCTACCCATTCTTTCCCACATAGAAAGATTGGTGGAATATAGTTTTCCTAAAAGTTGAAAACCATTTTCCTATATAATTTTAAAGCAAGTTTATCTGATATGTTATTTGACATAGAGGTCATTCTAGGTACAATTTCTGAAGGGAAGGGAATCATAAGGAGAAAGGAGACATAGAGTTAGGTTGAATATATAATGGATATTTTATCAGATTCTGAAAATATGCAAATCAGCACTTATTTATTTCAAATCCTAGAAAGTGGGGGTGGGGGGAATCTGTGCATGGATTCCTAAAAAGCCTATACCTGAAATAACTTGATTTGAGCTACAAATGAGGAAAAAGAGCTTATCCAAGTTCTCCCTTGCTTGAAGTTGCCTTTTTCCTAGAGGATTTCCTTGAAGTAGCTTTGTTACCAGAGGATTTTTGTTGAAGTAGCTCTAGCTTCTGGAAGATATTCAAATCAGGGTATTCTTGTTCATTTTTGTATTCCACGTCTAGCTCTTAAAATTTCAAAGAAGCAGAATGTGGCTCAGTGAGTAGGGTGCCAGCCCCATATACAGAGGGTGGCAGGTTCAAACCTGGCCCTGGCCAAACTGCAACAAAAAATAGCTGGGCGTTGTGGTGGATGCCTGTGGTCCCAGCTACTCGGGAGGCTGCGGCAAGAGAATCACCTAAGCCCAAGAGCTGGAGTTTACTGTGTGCTGTGATGAAATGGCACTCTACTGAGGGCAATGAAGTAAGACTCTGTCTCTTAAAAAAAAAAAAAAAAAAAAAAAGAAGCAGCAGCAGCAGAATGTGGTGCATTCCCATTAAATGCAGGTGCTTTCTGCCCTGTTTATTTCAGACAGTTGAATGTCTACAGTGGTTAAGATAGATGATTTGTAAGCTGATGAATGATGCCAAAAGCTAAATGTCTCTTGAGTACAGTGGAGCCTATAGTCTAGTCTCCATGAATATTAGGGCAATGTGCCAACTAAAGCTGGCTTAATTCTACAAGCAGGAGCCTTTTGCAGAAGGATTCATGGTAATTAACCAATTCAAAGTGCAATATTTTCCTTTCATTAATTTGGCAGAAAACAACTAAATATCTACAGCAAGAATGTTTTTGACATTTTCATTTGCTGCTTAGAAAATAATGAATACTTTGAAAAGGGCTATAAAAGAAAACTGCTAGGATTTTGTCATTTCCATTTTAATTTCCTAAACAAAAACGTGGATTATTTTATTAGCAATTACTTTAAAAAAAATAGGAATAGTTGGCTGGTTGGGTGACCAGAATTGATTCACATTTTGAGGTGATTGGCTTGTAGGAGATTCTTAGGGAGTCTGTTGGCTCACACCTATGGCTTTTCACATCACCTTCCCTGTGTGTATGAGTAATAGAATTCCAGTTGGTTGTGATGGTTTCTTATCCTTCTCTTCTCAAGTTTGTCTTTATTCCAAATATTGAACAACATTTTTCTTTCTTTTTCCTGTTTCTTTTGAGTTAAAGAAATGTTTATGTCAATCAGCTAATTTCAAGAATTGTTAATTTTTTACTTTGAGAATGTACTTTGGGGCACGGGCTAGTATGAGTTATTTAAAGACTTTTGGAACTAAGAGTCCATTCATGGCTAATTTTTCCCTGGAGAGCTTAAAGAAATATTTATTTGTTTTAGGATTTGTTTGTCTTGAAATAAATATGTTCATTTTTTGATAGTGTTAATCCTTTCACTCAAAATATAATCTATTTTATAATATTTATGCCTGTGATTACTAGACTCTAGTTACTGAAAACTTGAGGATTCTCCAATTTAACATTTCCTCTTGTAATTTTGACATACTTTTTGAGCTATATTTTTGCTTCTATATAGTCTTTATAAGTTGGGTGTATTTAGTTTGAAAAAGTGCTATGATATTTTTAGTATTCTTTTGGTTGTAAATATCACAAACCCATTTCCATCTATCTAAAGATAAAAATGTAGAAGGATATTGGGATTATTGCTGAAATTTCATAGAACAAGTTGGCTTCTTGAAGAATTGGAACTTGCCAAAAGTAAAGCCATTGGGAACCTAGGTGGTACTGTTATCTTTTTGCTTGCTTCTGTCTACCTATTTCTTCCTTCTTTATACTTTATGAATTTACTTTGCTTTTAGATGCACATGACCAAAGATAGTTACCTATGATAATTATTTACCCCTACTACTTAGTTAACCTATTAGCATAACCAGTATATAGAGACCAAAGTTAGAGTACCAGTTCTAAAAATCGAGGGAGGGAGGGAGAGAGAGAGAAAAAAAGTAGATCAGCTTGAGTCAAATGTGTCTAATCAGCTATTTGATCTACTTAGCTATTGTTGAGAGGGTAGTACTATGAAGTTCAAATTTGGATTCTGTGGCTCCACTGAGATAAAAGGCAGTGTTTTTAAGCTGGGTAGGTGCCTTAGGTATATGCATTGTAAAAATAAGATAACAAAAGAAGTTCTTTATAAAAATAAATAATCAATAAATGTAAACTTGTGCCTACGTGTGTCAGGAACTATGCTGGTAGGGATTCGGTAGTGAATGAAGTAAATATAGTTCTTGAGTTTACATTCTAGTAGAGTAAGTGGAATTTTAAAAGTTAGCATATAAATAGATAAAATACAGTCTTGTGCTGCAAGATAATGTTTTAGTCAATGAGAAGTACATATATGAGGGTGGTCCCTTAAAGCTATAATGGAGCTGAAAAATTCCTACAACCTAGTGACATCTTGTTGATCCTTACCCTGTGTAGGCCTAAGCTAATGTGTATGTTTGTGTCTTAGTTTTTAACAAAAAAATTAAAACTAAATAGAATAAAGCTTTTTTAAACAGAAAAATGCTTATAGAATAAGGATATAAGGAAAGAAAATATTTTAATATAGCTATACAATATATTTGTGTTTTAAGCTTTATTGTTAGAAGAGTCAAAAAGTCTAAAAAAAATTCAAGTTTATAGTGTAAAAAAGTTCCAGTAATCTAAGATAAATTTATTAATGAAGAAAGAAGAATGCATTTTTAATCAGTTTAGTGTAGCCTAAGGGTATAGTTTTATAGTGTCTACAGCTCTGTACTGTCCTAGGCCTTCACATTCATTCACCGCTCACTAACTTACCCAGAGAAATTTCTCCTATAAGCTGTATTCTCAGTAAGTGCCTTACATAGGTGTACCATTTTAATTTTTTATACCATATCTTACTGTACCTTTTCTGTGTGGTTTTCCTTTTTGTGAAGAGATGGGGTCTTGCTCTGTTGCTCATGCTGGAGTGTATTAGTGTGATCATAGTGATCATAGCTTACTGTAACCCTGAACTCCTGGCTTCAATCTATCCCTTCAAGCTATAGGCATGAGCTACCATGTCTGACCTGCATGTTTAGATATGTTTAGGTATACAAACACTCGCTATTGTGTTATAGTTGCCTGCAATATTCAGTACAATAATATGCTATACAGGTTTGTAGCCTAGGAGCAATAGGCTACACCATATAGCCTAGGTGTGTAGAAGGCCATGCCATCTAGCTTTATGTAAGCTTGTACTATGATGTTCGCACAGTGAGGAAATTGCCTAATAGCCCATTTTTCAGAATGTGTCCCTGTCATTAAAATGCTTAACTGTGACTATAAAATATGGTAAGTACTTTGAAGAAGACACACAGGGCTGAGGTAGAAGGCTGCATGTAGAGCGAGGAAGAGGGTTAAGGAGAAGGTAAAGGTGTTTATTGCACTGTTTTCTGAAGCAGTGATGTTTATGTTTAGACTTAAAGGTTTAGGGAAGCATGTTCCTATCAAGAAAGGGAGTATGTACAAAGACCTGACGTATAAGGAACATGGAATGCTTAGGAAATAAAAGATGATTGTTATGGAGGAACATAGAAGAGTTTGGAATAAATTTGTGAAGAACTAGCTCTTGTTCTGTGTACCTGGACCAAGAGTGCAGATTTAACTTGTAACCTTAATGGGAAATGTTAAAGAGACTCTTAATTTGGTAAGCTTAAATGCTAAGGTAAACATAAAGAATGAGTTTCATAAAAGATGGCACACTTAGCTAATGGCACACGGCCGAGCATGATGTTCTGGTTACAAGTTTATTCTTTGTTCATCTGTTCCTTAAATATTTATTGAGTGCTTTATTTTATGTCAGGCACTGTTCTAGTCACTGAGGCCACACAGTAAATATTAATAATCAGAAAGTACCCCTCTTCTCATAGAGCTTATCACAACCTTGCTACTCAAATATATGATCTTCAGAGCAGCTTCACTATATATCAACTGTGCTATTGTTAGAAACGCAAAATCTTAGGCCCCCTTAGACCTCCTGAATGAGAACCTGCATTAACATCCCCTGTGATTAGTTGTATGCAAGATTGAGAAGCATCCTTTTAGAGCAGGGGTTGGAGACTATGGTCTTCAGGCCAAATCCAGCTGGCAACCTATTTTTGTAAATAATGTTTTATTGGGACTGCCATGCCCACTTGCTTACATATTGTTTATGACTGCTTTCATAGCACAGTAGTACATTTGAGTTGTTTTGATAGGAACTCTGGCTCATAAAGTCTAAAATATTTACTGTTGGCCCATTGCAGAGAAAGTGTGCCACCTTTGTTTATCTAAACCATAAGCAAATTGCATGACAGAGATTCATTTTTACTTGTTTGTGAAAAGTTTTATGAATTAGGCAATGCTTGAACTGTCCTGAAAAGTGCTAGTTTAACACATTTTTAGTCTATAATCTACAATCCAAATGAAATACAGTTGACCCTTGAAAATGCGGGGATTAGACACTTCCCCAGAAAAATAGAAAACCTCAAAGAACTTCGACTTCCCCAAACTTAAATACTAATAGCCTGCTGTTGGTTGGAAGCCTTACGATAACATAAACATTTGATTATGTGTATTGTATACTGTGTTTTTATAATAAAGTAAGCTAGAGAAAGAAAGTGTTACTAAGAAAATCGTAAGAAAGAGAAGATATGTTCACTATTCATTATATGGAAGTGGCTCATCATAAAGGTCTTCGTCCTCCTGGTCTTCATGTTACTATTGAATAGCTTGAGGAATAGGAGGCATGCTTTATGGGGGTGCCAAGAGCAGAAAAGGTGGAGGAGGTGGGAAGGGAGGCTGAAGAGGCAGGCACATTTCATGTAACTTTACGGAAATACTGTTGATTCTTGAATAACCAGGATTTGAACTGCATGGGTCTGTATATACTCAGATGTTTTTCAACCAATAGCTAATTTACTGCAGAGACAAACTGCTCCTGAGAAGATCATTTAATGTCACAGGGTGAATACTCAAAACACTTGAGCTCACCACAACAGTAACAGGAGGTGGCTACAAAATTATTACAGTTGTTCAGCACGTGCTGCCATTAATTTTATGCAGTTATGATTTAATAATGCATCTTTATGGTTACATGTCTCTCAGCTATAAATGGCACCATGCACAGTCTTTGTGTGCATAAGTTCTGATAAATTTTAATTACTCATAATAGATTTCTGTATACTTAGTAACAGTAAATGATAAAATAGACTAATATCTACATACATGTGTATTTTATACATTTATGACATTCTTAATTTTTTTGATAAGTCTAGGTTACACAGTTCTGCCAGTTTTTTCAAATTGTCCCAGATCTCCAAAAATGTTTCTGATATTTTTATTGGAAAAAATCTGCATATAAGCTGACCTGTGCAGTTCAAACTCATGCTGTTTATGGGCCAGCTGTGCACTGAAATCTGATATATAAAACATATTTAAAAATTCAAAAAATGGGTCAGACTTTGTGACTGATAATAATTATGGTAAGCAGAGGGCAGATCTAGGAAGTTCAATAGTATTGGAGTCATTATGATGAAATAAAAGAGTAATGATAATAGTATAAATGTCTTTTACTAAAACAATTTTACCAAGTGCTTTTGAAGCACAATTATTCATTTGATGGTGACAGTATTTTGGAGATTGCTAGGGTTTAGATTTTATATCTTATTTAGGGTTTATCTTATTTAACAGGAAACTGAGATTAAAATTAAGGCAAGAGTGTATTGCCAATGAGTACACTAATTGTGGAGCAGGAACTAGCTAGGATCTATGCCTTTTGATTAAACTGATTAAGCTTCACTGAAGCAAAGGGATTTAAGGAGATTCAGTTTAGATCCTGGTATGCTATACATTTTTCATTCCAAGCTTTAACCAGAACACTTTGCTTTTAAGTATCCTAAGTATTAGAGTTACATGTACAATTTCTTTTGAATTGAAACATCTTTTTATTGTCATCAAAAACATTTTATTCTCTTAAATGTTCTTTTCTTTTGTTGAGAATGATGTTGGTTGCTCTGAATCATAGAATATTTCTGTCATTATGAAAATGTGATGAGTTAAATGTAGAAATAACTTGTGTGAACAGCTATGAATGATAAGTAGTTAAGAGAACCTTGGGGAAATTAGTGAAATCCTCAGCCTAATTCAACTAAGGTTTGAGACTTTGTGTTCGCCACGTTATTATTATGTTGGCTCCACAAATGGGCTATGGGTTGGAAGCCACTCCTTAGGAGCATGCTATTTATGAGCTGTTTGAAAGAGATTGAAAGCATTGAAATCGAAAGGGATACCAAGTCCATCTGTCTATTGTTGAAAGCAAATGTAAAGCAGATGTGTAGCAGCCATAAAGATAATATCGACTACCTAGTAACCTAAAAGAGGCCACTGAGATACCTAGCTACCCAGAATACTATCTTCTTTCTCTGTCTCTCTGTATGTATGTATGTGTGTGTGTATATATATTATATATATATATATATATATTTTTTTTTTTTTTTTTTGTTAGAGTCTCACTCTGTTGCCCTGGGTAGAGTATCATGGCATCATCATACCTCACACAACCTCCATTTCTTGGGCTCAAGCAATCCTCCTGATTTAGCCTCCCAAGTAGCTGGGACCACAAGTGTCTGCCATAATGCCTGGCTAGCTTTTTAATTTTTTTTTTTAGTAGAGATGGGGGTCTCATTGTTGCTCGGACTGGTCTCAAACTTCTGAGGTGATGCAATGCACTGCCTTTGGTCTCCCACAGTGCTAGATTTATAGGCTTAAGCCTTTGCACCCGGCCTTTCTGGCCAATATCTTAAATTACCAGCCTGCCCAAATGCCTAGCAAGTGCATGCAGGTTAGACAAACCAAAAAGATCAGAGAGGGAAATGGGTCAAGCCTGATATTTGCACCTCCTGGAACCAAGAGGGAAGAATGCCTAATCTAGTCTGGTGAAAAAATATCTGGGACCTCCCACCCTGGAATCAGGGAATTTTAAGTTCTATGAGAGATTGAAATTCCTAGCAAATCTGAAAATAGTTGTCAATTTATGTTTACTCCACACTCATGCACACACAAATACAATTATGTTTTATGAGTACTAAGATTGTATATTAAACATTTTCTCTGACCTACATTTTAAGTTACTCTTCTGATTTTAAAAGAAGTTAAAATATTTCTGTGGGCTCTTGAAAGTATTACGGACCCTAGGAACTGTTCCCAATGAATGAGTTAGCTCTGCCTGTTGCTAAGCATTTGAGTGAATGTATGTAGTATTTAGATAAATTGAGAAACCTGTGCTGGGCAGAAATATGTTTCATTTGTGAGACTTCATCCATTTCATGTAAATGTTTTTAAAAACATTTAACTTTATTTTGTTTATTTTGATTTCTTATTTAAATCTCTTGTAGTTTATCTGGGGACCAGTAGATGTTTCTACAGTTTTTAAATATAGCTAGGAAGACCTATATACTTCTTATGGTTGTGTCAGTGAAATTAGACCAACTTCAAAAATTGGGAAATGGGAAGAATTTTGATTATTTGAGTTTTTCTGAATTTTCTATTCTTTTTATTTTGTCTTGAATGAAAATAAGCAAACATATTAACAAAGGAATGAATGTGAAAAGTAACATGGTAGCATGGTAGCAGGATATTGCTGACATTTTGCTTGTCCTTGAAACAGGAAAATAATTATGGGAGAATAGACTCTTAAAAAATAAACGTAAAATATTTTTGTTTAAACTTCTATATATAAACTTTATAGAAACTATATAAAACTTGTGATTATATTAATACTTTCAAAGTGTTCTGTCGTCATTATAAGATCTTAAAAGTCTGTGGTATTCTATCAAAAATTTTTAGCATCATATATGCATTCTACTCAGGCTCATAGATTACACAAATTGGGGTTAAAGGTAGAAAAGGAGAAGTATAAATTGAGAGAAAGAACAAAAAAGGGCGGCGCCTGAGGCTCAAAGGAGTAATGTGCCGGCCCCATATACCAGAGGTGACGGGTTCAAACTCGGCCCCAGCTAAAAAAAAAAAAGATTTTGGGCAGCGCCTGTGGTTCAAGGAGTAGGGTGCCAGACCCATATACTGGAGGTGATGGGTTCAAACCCAGCCTCAGCCAAAAACTACAAAAAAAAAAAAAAAACCAAAAACAAAAATAGTTTAAAATAATATACATAAGAGGTTTTTGCTTTTGGCCTTGATGGACTAACTGATACTGGATTAATCCTTCTGCCATAATGATAAAACTGAACACAATATTTCAGGCTGCTGGTTTTAGATATTGGACAATAGGCAGTGCAAGACTGATCATTGACAGAAGCAAATTGATAAGAAGTCCACATTGGCTCCCTGCCTAGGGACAATTTCCTGACTATGTGGAAAGGACTCGGAGTCCAAGTAAATGCAGTGGTGGCTCTGAGTTGAGAAGGCAGAAATCAGAGGAAAGTCTGATAAAACAGCTGGAATCTGGGGCAGAGTACCAAACATAGAGAGCTGCATAGACATGGGGTTCCATAATTCTGACTGTGGTTTCCCCACAAGTCCTTGGTTGAGGGATGAACTGCACATGTGACAAATGAGACTCTATGTGCTTACCAGAGAGTGTCTACTAGGGATTTGAGAATGGAAAGACATGTTAAAGGTTCCTATTGGTCTGACATTGGAACTCTGTCTTGAGCACAACAAAGAGGTGTTACTAACATCATAATCATCCAGCTAAGAAGCAAAAAATGCAGAACCTAGGAGTAAGGATGACATGCAGAACTTGTGGCCTTGGGGTCACATGTGAACTTCTGGGTCCTGGAGTGTGGCCTTGTGGTCACATGTGAACTTCTGGGTCCTGGAGTGCGGCCTTTAGACTGAATCCCAATTTTACAGAAGAAATCCTTTATTAAAAGGGATGCAGCTAAGAAAGAAGAAACTTTTCTTGTCTATTTTGGTCTTTAAAAAAGAGCAGTCTTGAATTGAGAAGGCTTCAGGTTCCCTAAGACTTTCTCTATATCCACCCTAATACATTTAAAACTAGATGTCAACAAAATGTACTGGTGAGACAGAAGTTAGATTCTGCCAAACTAGAGGAGCTTGAGAAACACCTGGGGCTTTTCTCAAATTCATCCTAATGAAACATAAAATCATACTGTTCAGCTGTTAATTGTATTACCTGAACATAAAGGTTGCTATTCTTCACAGGACCAAAGCTGGATCCAGGTTCTCTATGTTGATTTATTATAATGTTCAATATATGATACAAAATTACTAGACATGCCAAAAAAGAAAAAAATCTTAGGAAAAATGTGACCAATAATAGAAAAGAAAATAACATCAATAGAAACAGACCTTAAGATGGACTAGATATTGGATTTAGCTGACAAAGGCTTATGGATACATAACCCATACAAGGGCTTAAACAAACTACAGTCTTTATCACTAAACAAGTAGGAAATTTGGCAGAGAATTGGAAACCATAAAAAAGTTAAGTAGAAATTCTAGAGTTAAACACAGTAAGTATAATGAAAAATTCTTGGTTTTGCCATCTTTAATGTGCTATTAAGAAAAGCCAATCAATTTGAAGCATATCAATAACATTTATTCCATCTGAAAAACCTAGAGAAAAATGATTGAAGGAAAACGAACAGAGATTTAGGGACCTATGTTCTAGCATATGTATAATTGGAGTTGCAAAGAAGAACAGCATAAAAGTGGGGCATAAAATGTATTTAAGAAATAATTGTTCAAAATTTTCTATTTTTTTATTAAGGAAAACATAACTTACACATCCAGTGAACTCAGATAACCCTAAGTAGTATAAATAAACGATAATGTGCCACATGAAACTGCTGAAATATTCAATAGTCATTACAGTGGTAATGAGGAAATTGTCAAGGTCTTCTAAGTATTCTACCGCTATTCAGGAAGAAACAATTAACTTTTTCCACATGAGGAGGTAGAGCTATTTTATACATTTAAAAATATTGAATTATCTGTATGTTAGGGTCCATTTAAAAACAAAGTATTTGTTTTTCATATAAAACTAAATCAGGCTTATTAGGGAAAATATATGACCATGTAAATGTATAATTTGCCTATGATTAAATAGCTTTTGACTTTTTTATCCTACCACATTTCCATTGTGTTTGGTTTTTGCCAAGTACTTAGTAGGGAATCATAAAAATATTTTTATTATAGCTCATTACTTTCTAAAACAAACTCTAAATGCTGACCTCTGCATGAAGTTCTTATCTTAAATTGACACTAATATTGTCCTTTTTGTGACAAAAAAAATCTCAGAATGAATTCAGCCTATGTGGTTTTTTGGGGTGTGTATGTTATATACATGTTTGTATATATGTGTATAATTTTAGAGCTATACTAGTTTTGTATGAAAAATTATAGTGTTGAAGAGCATGAAAATCTCTTATACTTTCAATTTCTATATATGGATACATAATTTCTTTTTTAATTAAAAAGGTAGACAATTATGTGTTAGAATGATTGAATGGTGATATTTATCATTTTTCCTCCCCTCCTATTTGGGACGATATTGACCCAGACACAAGTGGGTACTTAAAGTTTTTTCTCTTTCAAATGATATTTATGAAATTGAGGTGATTGTGTACATGAAGTTTACTAAAGACAGCCTCCTATTTCTTCTTTATTCAGAGATTTTTATCTGAGGAATATTGAGTGGAATCTACAATGGTTCTCAAAATTCCAAAGTGGTGAGACAAATAAAGTCTTTTTTTTTTAAAAGTATTTAATTCTGATTTTTTTCTCTATAGTTCTTAACTGAAATATTTAAAAGAATGAACCACATTAATTCTGAGGTCTTTTACTTTTAATAGCAGCTTTCTTTTAGTAGTCCTGTTATCTAGTAACTGTATAATACCATTTTTAGAAGTTCTGTATTTGTCTCCTTTACAGCTCTGATTTACTTGGGAACTGGAACAAAGTCCAAGAATAATAGTGAGAAACTTGATATCTCAGAGGCTAACTTCATATTGTCCACATTTCTCTCATCCTTTTAGAGCGATCCCCTTGAAATCTAGAATTTGATGACTATTTTTAAATCAATTTTTAGTTTATTGTGGTAGAGTAAGGATAGAGATAGCATTTTCTTGTTTTCAATACACCGGTTCAAAAATTATAACCTGAGTAAATCTGGGGCTGATATGGAGCAAGTAGTTGAATGGATCTACAGATATTTACAAGTTTTAAAATCAGTGCTCATGAGAAATATCCATATGGGACAAATTAAAAATGCTTGATGAATGGGAACTTAGATTATATTAGTATTAGCACTACTAAAGTAATAGTAATTAGTATTAGCACTATTAAAGCACTAGTAAAGTAATTTGTATAGTATTACTAAAGTACTTGTAAAGTAATTAGTATTAGCACTACTAAAGTAATATTAGAATTACTTTAATTTGCGGATTTAGTGAGGAATTTCAGTATTAGCATTACTAAAGTAATAGTAATTAGTATTAGCACTAGTAAAGTAATATTAGAATTACTTTAATTTGCAGATTTAGCAAGGAATTTCAGTATTAACACTTCTAAAGTAATAGTAATTAGTATTAGCACTACTAAAGCACTAGTAATTAGTATTAGCACTACTAAAGCACTAGTAATTAGTATTAGCAATACTAAGTAATAGTAATTAGTATTAGCACTACTAAAGTAATATTAGAATTACTTTAATTTGCAGATTTAGCGAGGAATTTCAGTATTAGCACTACTAAAGTAATAGTAATTAGTATTAGCACTACTAAAGTAATATTCGAATTACTTTAATTTGCAGATTTAGCAAGGAATTTCAAAACCAGTTATTGAAGTCTTATTGACATATTATATATTCTAGTCTGTTTTCTTTTGCATGTAGTTTTGTTGCTGCATGTAACTAAGGGGAAAAAAAGCCAAAACGTGATTCATGACTCATAAATTTAAGCCACAAATAGAATACACTAGCTCATGTAACTCAAACTCCAAAGATAGGGCTACTTCAGGAATGATCAAGCACTCAGTGACTTCCATTTCTTTACTTTGGCTTCCTGGTGTTGGCTTTATTCTACTGCTCTTGATATTTCTTTCAATAGTCCTATGGCTTATTATTACCATATTTACCTGATAAAGAGTTTTAGTAGTCATATTACTACTGATATGGCTGATGTGGCTCTGTTATGGTCCTGATATGGCTTTTAGAAGCATCTGAGGTTTATTATTTTTATATTTACCCCCACTGGAAAAAGAAAATTTGTCTCAGTGTTTCTAACAAAAGTTTTGCTATTTATTCTGATTCAGTCAGTATAGGTCATATTTCTGTCTCTGAACAGTTGTATTCTGGATTGTACATTCCATCCCAGGAGACAATGGTGAAGATGTTTTTGGAACCCTTGGATCCCAAATGGAAGTCCTGGCTTCTGGGAAGAGTAGATTGTTAATGAGATGGAGGTGATTAGTGTCTAACCCACCATCCTATCTAATGCACTGTCATCTTTTATAGCTTATATACATTCACCATTCAACTGAACTTCTTTTGGATTTTCTTTAAATTTTAGTTTCCCTTGAAATGTTTGTACAAGTAAACACCATAGCCTTAATATTATCTAAACAGTATCGTAAGTATAGTTTGTATTTTTTTCTAAATATATTATTTCTAAGATTTTGTTATTCTTTAAAAAAGTCAACTTTATTGAGATTAATATATTATTATAAAATACACAGTACAATACATGAAATCTTACCATTATCTTACCATTACCATCTACTTAAGTCTTACCTTTGTTTTCTCTCACTCTTGACAACTCTTTCCCCCTGAACATTGAGAGAAGCACTAATATTCTGGCCAATTGTTTTAATTTTATAAGAAACAGAGCCTGTTATCTTTTTCTTTGTCAAAAATTTTCTTTTTAGTTTGTTATGTAATACTTAAAATTTTATCAGAAAGTGAATCATTCTAAGGTGTATTTAATTTCCCAGTAAGGTAGAATTTTATCATTAGATAGTTTGTACCAAATAAGAACTCTGTATTGGGTATATTAGTGGTGGACAACCATATCAGCAACTATAAAGTTCAATTATTTGAAATCATGGTATTACCTTGTTTTATAACAGGAACAAAATACACTCTAAAAGGACCTTTAGAAAGTATCTAACCCATCATCCTATCTAATGCCCTCTCTTGTTAGCCTGTCAGAAAGAGTTCAGCAGTGAGAACTCAATAACCACTTTATTAGAAAGTTTACATTCCATTGTATCTAGGAGAAGAAGAATATTTAACAGCTGTGATTTAATTTTTAATTTGTACTCTAGTTCAAATAAGTATTGTCTTCCATATTTTGAGGACATAATTTATATGTATTAGTATAAATTTCACCCAGCAGAAGTCTGTTTCTCCTTTTATGAGTGAGGGCAACTATTTGTTTCCATTTTATCTTCTTGACACCGGGCTAAAAATTTCTCATATATGATTTTATTATCAGAGACATTCACCATTCAACTGAACTTCTTTTGGATTTTCTTTAAATTTTAGTTTCCCTTGAAATGTTCGTACAAGTAAACACCATAGCCTTAATATTATCTAAACAGTATCGTAAGTATAGTTTGTATTTTTTTCTAAATATATTATTTCTAAGATTTTGTTATTCTTTAAAAAAAGTCAACTTTATTGAGATTAATATATTATTATAAAATACACAATACAATACATGAAATAAAATATACCCTTTTTAAAAGTGTTCAATTGAGTTTTTTAAAGTTGTACCTATGTGACTATTGCCACAATGAAATTGTAGAACATTTTTATACTTCTAAAAACTCATTTGTACTGATCCCAACCCCAGGCAAAAACTATTCTGCTTTTTATCTCTGTAGATGAGGTGTTTTTTCTTTTTTGCTTTTTTTCCTAGAATTTCACTTCAGTGAGGTCATACATTATGCACTCTTTTCCTGTGTGGCTTTTTTTGCTCAACCTCTTGTTGAGATTCACTCATATTGTTGTGTGTATGAATAGGTGTATGAGTATTCTTTTCTTATGGCTGATTATTGTTCCATTTTATGAGTATATGCCACGCTTGCCTATTTACCTATTGATCGATATTTTGTTTTCAGTTTTAGCTATTATGAACAAAGCAGCTATGAACATTTGTTTGCAAGTATTTATTCAGAACAATATTTTCACTTTTCTTGGATCAGTACTTAGGAATAGAATATTGGGTCATATGTTTACTATATGTTTAACTTTCAAAACAACTTCCAAAGTGCTTTCTGATGTGGTGGTACCATTTTACATTACCACCAGCAGTGCATGAGAACTCTGGTCACTCCATATCTTCTCATTTTAAAGTTCAATAGGACTGTGAGCGTATGTTTGGATAGTGTTAAATGGATGTTATGAAAGCAAGCTGTAGTCTTTCAGAATTTACATTTAGTCTAACTATACTGTAGTACAGTTATACAATAAGGAAATAATTATTGTTTCCATCTTTTTATCCTCTTAGGATTGTCAGTTTTCTTGCAGATCTTTATTTTCTTGACAAAAGTAATATTTTTGTAGAGTTTTTATTTTATTATTATTATTTTTTAAATATGGCTCATTGTGACAGTTATAGGCATGGTACTGTAATCATGCAGAGATCACATATCTGAAATTCATTTCTCCTTTTGGAGCCACTCATTTTTATAAAATCTTCTGACCCCTACTTTGTTTTATATACAGGTACCTTGCATAGTGCAGGTGCTCAGTTGGTGTCTCCTTATTCTTTAGTACTATATCTTCACTCCATACTATGCGTTTATTTACCATCTAAGCAAGTAGCTAAATTGGGGAAAAAACTGTAAAATATTGAGTCTGAATTTACTCGTATTATGGAATCTTCTTAACTAGCATACTGAATGATTCAAGTTATTTAATTTGATCTGTAAGTCATGTAACAATTTAAAATTCATTTATGTTGTAAACTCAAGAATTCTGTAAGGTTAAGCAGGTCCACTTCATACCTGGGCAGACTAGCCACAGCTTATCTGTTTTTGACTTTAGGTCATCTCTTCTCTTTTGAAATATACATATATATGAACCTTGGCTATCACCTCCATCATCATCAGCAATAACACAAGGCCCAAGTTTGTTTCAGGATCAGTTTGGCAATGGAAGGAAGCCAGTATTGACTCTGGAGTGACCAGCCTTCCTCTCAGAGGAGAAGGATGATGTTCATTGGCACTTATGCCAGGATGGTTTAGCTAAAGAGTGTTCACCTGGGGTAAATCTATGAGTTCAGTTTTGTTCTCCAGCTTCCTGGTCCTTTCTAGGGCAGCTCCTGCTCTCCCATAGTACCTTTTCTAATTCTAAAAGACAAATAGGATCTCCTTAGCCAAATGCCTCATCTTTTTTTTCCTCCCAGAAAAGTCACTTAGAACACTGTGATGATTGCTCACAAAACATAGGAAAGCCTGATCTTTGGCTTCAGAGTGAATAGTTCCTATCAGGAGGACTATACATCCTCTTGATGGATGAAAGTTGCCTGCTGAACTTTGTGAACAGCGTTTCTTAGGTGCCAGTTTATTAGGGACAGAAGAGAAGAGAGGAACAGAAAGAGAAATTTATTAGAAGAGATGTGAAAGGAAGCCAGCATCACTCTTTCAGGATTTATTTTCCTATTTGATCTGCATCCTATAGCAACAACTACAGTAAATATGCACTATGCCTTGGTTCCTCTGTCTGTGAGATGGAGATAATAGTACTATCTATGTTACAGGGTTAGTGGGATAACCAAATGAATTCATATAGTTGAAGAACTTGGAATATTGACAGTTTTAATCTGCTGCTATTCTGTACAACAATAGAATAGCTGGGATCAGTGGCTCACGTCTATAATCCTAGCATCCTGGGTGTCCAGGGTGACTACATCACCTGAGCTCAGGAGTCTAAGACCAGCCTGAGCTAAAATGAAACCCCACCTCTACTAAAAAAAAGAAAAAAAAAAAAACAACAACAAAACTACCTAAGTTTTGTGGCAGATGCCTGTAGTTCCAGCTACCTGGGAGGCTGAGGCGAGAGGATTGCTCAAGCCCAAGAGTTTGAGGTTGCTGTGAGCCATAGTATTTTACCTAGGTACTCTGTCTCAAAAAAAAAAAAAAAAGATATGTGTGTGTGTGTGTGTATATATATATATATATATCTCACATCATATGTTGTCAAAAATAGACTAAGAAATGTTAATCATAGTTATCTCTATGGAGCTAGATATCTGGTGATTAAAATTTTCCCTTTTTTTTCCATATTAAAGTTTATTTTATTTTAGATGAAGGGAGGATACTCAGCCTTTTAGAATGTAATGCTAACAATTGCATTTAATCAATAGGGGGTTCTTCTCCACTGCTTTTATTTCCTCTAATTGGTTTTGATGTACTCCTCCAGGCTTTGCATGCTTTGAGTTCAGAATATCCTGTAAACACTTAACATGATACCTGGGTGGTTCTTCAGAGGTTCATTAATATCTTATTTTGGTGTTTATTGTAGCTTAATTCATTATTTTCAGTGTTTATTCTGGATAAGTCACTGAGTATGGCCAGCTTCCATGGGACACTCAGTCTAGAACCAGGAGATACTGTGTTGATTATTCATGGCCTGCTTGTTTTTTTATGGCACATACTGGAAGTATTGACCTCCGAGATTTCCACAGCTTTCATTACTCCTTAGTTCAGTTTATCATGTAGCCAAAGAACTTCACAGTTGAGAAGGATCCATATTTGTTGGTTTCAGGATTCATATTTGTTGACTCAAGGATATGTTTGGTTGTATAGATAAGATCCAAGGGATTTAAATGGGTAAAAATGGTTTCTGATATCTTGGGTCATCCGAGAAAAGAACCAGGAATGAAAAGAGGTAAAGAAGTAAAGGAAGGGATGGGACTGATAAGCAGAGGCAGTTATGGGAGAGTGGTTTATAGAAATAATTGTTGATTTTTGTCACTGTGGTATTTGTTTCTTTCTGTTACCCCCCCCCACACACTTCTTTCTCTCTCTCTCTCTTTTTTTTAATCTATATGAGATACAGAGGTATAGATAAAAGACTGAAATCTACAAATACTTTCGGGGAACACAGATGTTGAGTTCTTGCTCACTTGCTAAAGTTACCCTAGACAATTCTCTTAAACTTTTTCAGTTTCTTCACCTGCAGAACAATTATTAATTTTTTTAAAAAAAATCTGTACCTCTCTTCATAGGGCTATTATGAGAACCAAATAAAATAATATATGTAAAAATGCCTCGTAAATGGTAAAGTTCTAGCTAAGTATTTGATGATGATCATAATGAGCGCAATCAGCCTTCAAAACTACCTTTGCTTTCTTATTTTGCTTTGGGCTTCTTTTTCATGTTTCTGCTGTCCTCTTTCTGTATAGGCCTTAGGCTCAGTAACCAGTAAGTGTACCATTTGTACACATCTTGTGTGTGAGTGTTTTCTTAGCCTTGGTCTTTCTTAGTGAAAACTGCTGGCTGGTATAGTTCCTTGCAGAAATCTGGAGGAAAGCAGCCGTAATTGTTGAGAACTTCAGTCTGCTGCTGGCTGACTAAAGGGTGGATAGAGGCTGCGAGGCAGGTTAGAAGGAACCAGTGTTGCTGTGCTCCCCCATGATTTTCCTGTGTTGTCTAGCTAGTTTCCTTGTTGCCTTCGCAGGTCCCAATGGCAAACTTGCTCATGATTGTATGGTTTAAGAAGAGAAAGGTGATTTTACAAATGCAGAGGTTGTAGGTAAAATTATAGTTGGCCTGCCATATTCACATGTTCTGCACCTGCAAGTTCAACCAACCATGGTTTGAAAATATTTGGGAAAAACTACAAATAATAATAAAGGATAACAATTGATTACATAGTCTTTACGTTGTATTTGGTATTATATGTAATTTAGAGATGAATTCGAGTATATGGAAGAAAGTACATAGATTATACAAATACTACACCATTTTAATAAGGAATTTGAACATCTGATGGTTTGGGGTATATTTTATTAAAGGTATACAAAAGTTAATCACCCTTTTAGTTCCCAAAACAGTAGACTCAGATAAGGTACATTTACTTAATACTTTATTATCACATTGATTCAGGCATATCATTCAGCCCAGGTAAGAAAGTTTTGGCTCAATGTTAGAAAGACAGTGCATGTATAAAAAATAGTAGTGCTTATTAAAATATGAAATTTTCTAGATATTTTGTAAAATATACTTGTTTTGTTTTATTCTGTCAAACATATAAGAGACCCATGAAATTATTTTAATTAATGAAAAAACAAAAACTTGTCCTTTTGATACTTGGAAGAAATTATAAAGTATAATGTATCAATTTGGTATTCTTTACAATTTGATAGTACAGCATTTATTTTTCTGCTTTTAGTAATGTATGCAGTGTTGAAAGCATTGAAGTTGTATAAAATAAGAAATGTCAAATGTGTTCCACATTTGTTTTGTTCTTTTCCTATACCAAATGGAAATTGTTCTAGTGTTATACGGCCAAATTCTGCCTTTTAGCCATTTAAAAACAATTTTTAGAAATAAATATAGTCTTTCAAATTTATGATAATCTAATTTATAAATGCTGGTTGAATGGAGCACATAAGAAATAATCAAAAGCATTAGGACAGTACAACAGTACTAACATGTAATTTTTGTATCATCTGATATGTGTTACGATTAACTATGTTGGTTGATCCAAAAATACTCCATATAACACACAATCTTGCATTGGATCATTGCCTCTTGTTTTAGAAAGAAATTACCCCAGCTTTCTTTTGATGGTGAGTTTGAAATAACAAATAACTTATAACTTTTTTTTAAACATTTATAAATTGGAAGCAACTTATTTTTCTGCAAGGATTTCCTGTTTTAATTGATGTCATTTAATAAAAAAGTTCAAATCAAGGTCTTGACTAATAAACTTCAAGTAATTATACATCAGTGGTATGTAATGATGGTTGGCATTTACCGAGCTCTTATCATGCATCAGGCAAAATGTTATAAGCCCGAAAAAGGCAGTAACATGTTTAATCCTTATAATCACTATAAGAGGTAGGAACTATTTATTCTGATTTTGTAGTTTATTTGTATTTTTCAGTAGAGGTAACTAAACATTGTTGGTTATTTACCCCAATATTCTGGCTGCTCAGTGGTAGTTAAGCCAGGGTATGAATTTAGGCCAAGTAGAAAGAGAAACCAGCATTCTTGTTCATTATGCTGCATGTAAACATAGAAAACCTACATGTAAAGTACAACATATTAATGCAAATAAGATAGAGACTAACAAATGTACATGTCTATTTTGTAAAATTTATATCTGCTTTAATTAGGTGAAAGTAGGTATTTAAAGCACTCAAGTATTTATATAATGCAGGGACTAGCAGAGACTGCTCATTTAAAAGTATTTGCTATTATGAATTCTAAGCAAATCATGTGTTCTTCCTGAAACTATTTCCTCTATAAATTTTCTGAATTTACAAATTTTAGAAAAATTTCTAGAATTCTTTCAGTTCTAATATTTTATGAATTTATTATCCTCCTTTTAATTCCTGATTTTGCTTACTTCCAGAATCTGTTTTTTTTTTTTTTTTTTGAGACAGAGTCTTACTCTGTCATCTTGGGTATAGTGCTGTGGCATACTAGCTCACAGCAACCTCAAACTCTTGGGCTCAAATGATCCTCTTGCCTCCGCCTCCCAAGTAGCTGGACTACAGGTGCCTGCCATAATACCTGGCTGTTTTAGAGACCTGGTCTCACTTTTGCTCAGGCTGGTCTTGAACTCCTGAGCTCAGGCAGTCCACCCACCTCAGCCTCCCAGAGTGCTAGAATTATAGATGTGAGCCACCTCACCCAGCATGAAGATCTATTGTTTTTTTGAGTCACTTAATTCTTTTTATTTTTTTCTTTACCTGTATTTATTGTTGGAGTTCTGCATCTCACAAATTATATGCTGCGTTTTCATTTGCATTCAATCCAAAATATTTTCTAATTTGTCTTTAATATTTTGTCTCTGACCCATGGATTAATTGTAAAGATTTGATTTTCTTTGTATTTTTCTGTTATTGATTTCTAATTTAATTCTGTTGTGATAAGACAACTTTATAAGATTTGAATCCTTTGAAATTTATTGACATGTGGTCAGAATATGACATGTGTTGGAAAATAATACATGTGTACTTGACAAGGGAGCAAATTCTGCCATTTTGGGGCGCAGTGTTCTATTAATGTCAGTTCAAATTGGTTTGTAGAGTTAAGTTTTATATCTTCACTGGTTTTGCCTACTGTTAAAGTGTTAAAGTCTCCATCTATGATAGTGTACTATTTTTCTTTTTTAGATCGATTAGGTCTACTTTATATATTTTGGAGTTCTGAAAATAGGTGAATAAGCATTTAGGAATATGTTCTCTTGATGAATTGGTTTATTTTTTATTATGAAATGACTCTCCTTATTCCTGGTAATACTTCCCCTTTTGAAATATACTTTGAATTCTAGCTCCATTACTTGCCAGGTATGTGTTCTTAGATAAGTTATTTAACCACTCCAGTGTTCATGCCTAAAATATGGGTAATATCCTTATGGGACTATTGTCCCATGTGCTCATAAAGCATTTCATTTCTATATTGGTTGTCAAAATTAAATGGGATAGTATTTATAAAGCACCTAGTTAAATTGTTTGGCAGATTGTAGGACTTCAAAAATGATTGCTGTAAGGATTATGGAAGTTATTGGCTGACTCCCAAGTAAGTGTTCTTACTTCATTTTCATAGTAAATTATCTCTTTATTCTTTAATCATTTCTTTATACTTTAAAACATTTTGTGTACAGTTAGGGAAGAAATCATTGACACAGACGAAGTTATTATTATTAGTGAGAATAATAATTAAACAAAATAGGTTCAGAACTTGAGAAGATACAGGCAGTATATAAAAACTCTGGGAAAGCTAGTCAGGAACTTTACCCCCTTCTTTCTAGGAACTGATACAAAGAGATTAAGGGGTTAGCATTGATATATCTGATAGCTCAGATCCAGTATCATCTTGGATCTCATTGTGTTCATAAAGAGGCAGTTCATATTTAGGTAAATGAGAAGGAGCTGGAATAATAGATTTAAAAGTCATAACAATATGCAAGTGAAAGTTGAACCTACAAAATATATAGATATTACCTCTGGGACAGCATATATATAGAGAAGAACACATTTCTGAGGGGAATAGTCTTTGTTCAGGGAAGAAAAAAGGAGGCAGCTAAGGAAGTTAATGTTTTCCTCATCTTGGGTTCTTTCCCAGCATCTAACAGCAGTAATTCAAGTTCAGTGACACAATATTTATTGACTCTATAGGGGATGTAAGTTTTACTAGATTTATTCGTAAATATATTGGGAACTAGTATTGTGCCTATTAAAAAGGCTAGTAGTATCTAATGCCATGTGTTCTATTGTTAGGACAGCAAATATAAACATGTCTTTGAGTCTTTCAATGAATAATGAAAATGAAAATTTATGCTGTTTTATAATTTCTCACTGATTTTACAAGATTGTAAGTATAGTTTTTAGAGTCCTGTTCTCATAGCTATTGAATATTTCAAATATGAAACCCTAACTTTGCTTCCATTAGCTTAGAAATATAAAACATTTTTAAAAATTGTAAGCAGACTGGAATATAGCAAGAGTATAGATTTTTATACTCAGATATAATTCTATGTGTTTCTTGGTGTTGTCTTTTACTAGTGTTGAGACTTTGGGAGAAATAATCGATTTTTCTGTAACTCAGTGTCCATTTCAGTAAACTAGGGAATGCACATTTTACAGGGTTGTTGTGAAAATTAGAGATTGGATATTAAGTTTAGTAGCAGGAACATCGTGGGTGTTCAAGAAATAGTAGCCCGGTCTTTCCTCCCTCCTCTCTTCCCTCCTTTCCTCCTTCCCTCCCTTCCTTCCTTCCTTCCTTCCTTCTTGCCTTCCTTCATTCCTTCTTTTCTTCTTTCTCTTCCTCTCCTTCCTTTTCCTTTCCTTTTTTTCAATTAGAGGTAACTAAAGATGTAAAAAATAATCCTGGTTTATTGGCAGAACCTTTTGGTACCAAACACCAACCTTGCCATTCTTCATGTTATCTAGGTGGAGAGTACCTTTTTTTTTTTTCTTCTCCTAATTTATTAAATAGTATTCATCCTCCCACATTGAGATATTATGTGATAAAAGCACAAAAGGTTTTTCACTTGTAGCCTTATTAACAGTGCCAAGAAAACTGCTGTACTACAGAACTTAGCTTGTATTTGCTCCAAGTATCTTGACTCTATTAGGGTTTTAAAGCAGTGAATTGTCAGGTTAAGTTCAACATTCAGGAAGCCTTGGTTCTATGTCTTTAAAACAAGAAGAAAGAAAAACAGGGATGGATTCTTCAAAGAAGTTGTGTCTACTAGCAGTAGTTTTAGATATTTTTCTCTATTGAGGTTCTTTTTTTTCTTCTTCTAGGAGAAGTTAGCAAAAATACATAAAAAAGATCATAATCTAAATACTGAACATGGACCATTTAAAAATAAGATCAAAGTGTTCACTTCTAAGCAATTCAAAAAATAAATTATAACATGATATTCCTAAAATCTTAAACTCTTATATAAAAATAATTTGATAAGGAAGGTAATCGCTTAAATTATAAATTGTTAATTACCCTTAAGCCATTATATTTCAGAAAACAATTTATCAGATAATTTAAGGACACTGAAGTTCTACTTGGTATACGTGATTATGCTTAAGCAAATATATTAATACAGATGTTTCTATTTGGATTAAAAGCAGGGACTAGGATTTGTAGGATAAAAGGTTGTAACTGAAAAAAAAATTAGATATTGTTGTAAAATTTTATAGAGATCTCTGTGTATTTCTGAAGGAAAGGATTTGGGGGATATTGGGTTTTTCCTTATTAAATTGATAAAATTTTCTTTATATTAAGCCTATGCTTTAACAACCAATTTAAGAAATGTGATTTTTAGATTTGTTCATACTAAGCATGTTAGAATCTCAATTTTAAAATTACCCTATTGTCTATTTTTATTCAACTCATATTAAATAATAAGCACAGATTTTCAGCATTGGTGGCAGCTTTTTTAATATTCAATTTGGGAGAATAATGAATTTGCCAGTAGAATCGCTGGCATCAGTAATTTTAAAATGTAAGATATTTGCAATATTTTTCTGAACTTTATAAAATAATCATAAATTTCTCTCTTTTTCTAAAAGTAGCTGTGTATTGGAGTCAGTGTCCTTAAAAAAAAAAAAAAAAAAAAAAACAAGACTGCTTGCTTTTTAAAAAGAAGCCAAAAAGCTTTTGCGGCAACCACATTGAGCTCCTAAGCTACCTTAGGACTCAAGGCTTTCATTGGATTGTATGGGTTTCTAGCAAGAACTGCTGAACTTTAGAAATCCCACCTTCACCATTTGCTCCTTTCTTTTATGACCTTTTACTCAATATATTTACCTTAGGAAAGTGATATTTTTGTTTAGAGCCCTCTGAAGAAGAAAAGATAGTCAAAGGAATTAATAATCTATTGTTTGAAGCCTTTCTTTTGCCTTTCTACTGCAAATTGCTGTTTATAATATATTCCTAAAAATGGAGTTACCTTGGCGTCATGTTAAGAGCAAAATTCTGGAGTTCATCCATACCATGGTACAGCAGAATTTCATTATGGAGATTCAGACCGCAGGGGTCCTCAAACTTTTTAAACAGGTGGCCAGTTCACTGTCCTTCAGACCATTGGAGGGCTGGACTGTGGGCCCTGGGACAAGTCGGCTGCTAAGCAGGACAGGCAGCGGTGGCAAAAACACCCAGCGGGCCAGATAAATGTCCTAGGCGGGCCACATGCGGCCCATGGGCCGCAGTTTGAGGACACCTGGATTAGGGCATAAACTACAACTCAAGGCTGGGACTTATTATAAAGGTCTTATTATAAAGCAGTTCTATTGTAGTTGGGAAAGTGCAAATTAGGGATATTCAGCCTTGTTGATCTGATTTCACAGTAAGCTTTGTTTTGAGACACTGAGATTTTTGGGAATTGGCTTCTGTGTAGGTATTGAAAAATAGCTTAGTGGTTATTTTTGATGACTGTAATGATTCAGATGGTGTGACTGTAAGATACTGTAGATAATTTCAAAATTATTTGTCAGGTTGTGCAAAAATAGTTTCAAAGAAGAAAGTGATTGATATAGTTAAGGTACATTGCTGACTTAGTTTCTCATTACATAGAGAAATGTGGAGAGGCTGCTGTGTAGATGTTGTTTAACTGTGGGTTTAACTAGGTCTTTATATTTTGGGAGAGGGAGAGAATGTAGCGTTAAGGACAAAGAGGGAGGGGGAGATGGGTGGATGCATCAGCCTATATTTTAAAAAATTCTATTGCTGTCTTTTTTTTTTTTTTTTCAAACAGAGTCTCACTATGTTGCCCTTGATAGAGTGCTGTTGCATCATAGCTCACAGCAACCTCAACTCTTGGGCTTAAGCGATTCTCTTGCCTCCACCTCTCAAGTAGCTGGGACTACAGGTGCCTGCCATAATGCCTGGCTACTTTTTTGTTGCAATTGTCATTGTTGGTTAGCTGGCCTGGGCCAGGCTCGAACCTGCAGCCTTGGTGCATCTGGCTGGCACCATACCACTGTGCTATGGGCACTGAGCCTCTATTGCTGTCTTAATTTGCATAAATTTTCCTTCGATGTTAAGTAAGCCTTAAAAGGAAAGAGAATTGGGTTTTCATATGTAAATAACCTTTTAATTGCATTTGGAAAATATCCTTATAAGTTCAAACCCAGCCCTGGCCAAAAACTGCAAAAAAAAAAAAAAGAAAGAAAAGAAAAGAAAAAAAGAAGGCTATGTGGAAGATACAATTTTTGAATCGGTTCTATTCGGAGGTGTTTGTGTCTACCTTGCTTTAATCATCATATTGCAGAATTACTATTACTGTGTAAATTAGGTGTGGACAACCTATAAGCTAATGAAAACCAGTAGTTGCATCAGGTAATTAAAGAAATCAGTCAATATTGTTAGTTTCAGAGTTACATTTGTACAAAGCACTTTTTTAAGCTTTTTAAAAGAAAGTGTGAACATAATATGCAAGGAGGTAATTGCTATACATTTTAACGTGGATAAATAGTTCGAGCTGTAGAGAAAGCTTGTAAACCTGCCATCTACAACTGATTGCCCTTATGAGTATTTCATGCTGTTTGACAGTGAAAAGTACACCTCATAAAAGCTGTTACACAAACCATTACATTTAAAAGGTTTCCATCTCACACCCCAAAATTACACTTACTTACTGCAAGTGAAAATTGAGAATTTGTTTCTTATTTATTTGGATTGGAATTACTGTTGTGTTGAATTTTGCTTTTTTTCCCCTTTTCTAGGAAAAGTAGAAATTAGTCTTTTTAGTTTCTTTATTTCAGTGTAGTAAACACAGTTTGTATATTATAGGTTGCATCCAGAGATAATGTAATAATAAAATTCTGAACCTGGGACACTCAAATACTCCATATAATAAAATGCTAAGCCCAAAACACCAAGATAACCCTGTATATCTGAGGGAAAAAAAACAAATTAGCAAGATGATCCAGAATCCCTGTAGAATACAGTAAAATCCAGTGAGCCATTTTAGTTGATACCTACACACACACATACAGTTTGCCTCACTTGAAATCTTGTTAAACACCCTGAAACAGTGTCTTATTCATGTATCTGAGAAAGAAACTTGGAAATGTCTAAGAGACCCTCTTATTTTAGGACTGCATTCTCCTTGTTATATGAGTATTTCTTTCATTGTGTCATAAGCACTTTGAGCTTCTGGCAGGCCTTCCTACTTTTTCTTAAGTGCCTTCCTTCTTTTTTCTCATATAAACCATAGTCTGTTAAAAAGAGCTTTTGATTGGGAGTCCTGAATTCTAATGCCAATTCTGATACGAATGGATCCATTTGGTTAATTGGTCTGATTCTCTGTGAAGTGGCACCCTAAACTAGATGGTCTCCTGAATAATTTTTTAATTTTAAAATGCCGTGATACTGGGAAGTAGGCCAATTGTATGAAAACCAATCACTGCCCCACTACCCAAGCAAAAGAAAATTTACTGAGTGATCAGTTCAGTGAATGGATAGTTCTCCTAAAATCACTTTGCTGAAACATAATTTCACAGAAGGAACATTCTTTGTTAATTTACCAAATACTCTGGTTTATCATTTTACCAATGACCAGTTTGAAATGGGTTTGAATTAACTACAGGAACATTTATAGCAAGTCATGTTGCATGGAATAGTTGAAGAACCCTTTGAAATTTTTGGTGTGAAGTATGAATTTAGTTAAATTTTAGATTTTAATTTTTCCATAGCAATTTCACCCCAGATATTTTGCACTGGAATTATTTGTCACTCTACCTTAGCTAAATACCAAATCTATCATTGACATTTAATATACTGAATGCTTTCCTTGTGCTTAAAAGAGGAACAACATATTCATCCAATTGAACGGGTTAACAAATGTGTGAATTAAGGGAGGTACAGACTTTGTTTAAATGGATGGAAAATATGTTGAAAGAAATAAGCCTTCCATATTGTCATTTATAAAGCCATGGTTCAAGACATTCAGAACCCACTGATTTAAAATAAACAAAATTTCATTTCTGAAAGTTGTTGGCCCAGAGAATAGCAAAAATATTGTATGGATAGGCCACAGTGTTGGAAAGCAAAAAAATTTCACATAAATTAAAACCCAGAACTCATCATAGGCCCTTCAAAACTATTTTGTTAAATACAAATAGTTGATGATGATATAAATGGCTAAAAGGAACAATTTCTTGAAAATTGGCAAATTTGTCAAATTGGCCGCTTGGCAAAATGGGTTGGTTTTTGGTAAAGTAGACCTATTTTTATCATACCCCCATCACCATCTCTGCTGGGAATGGGGGGAAGTGAGGCTGTGATGGAAGAATGCTGCCTTTGGAATTATAGTACTTTTTCTTTAGCTACAGCATACAGCTAAAGTTGGAACAATTTGGAAAGTCTGCTTTCCCTTTGACCTTTATGTTTGTGTATGTGTGATGTACTTTGTGTCCAACTTAATTTTTGATACCAAAGACATACTGTCCATGTAAGTGGTGGTGTGTTGTGTACTCTCTGCTTGTTTGATCACTATAGAGAAATATGTTCTATAGAAGCATTTGGAAGCAACATAATGAATAGATCAAGGTATATGATGAATTATTTGGCATATATCACAGAAGGGTGTCTTTGTGCTCAGGCAGTAATAGTTGGATTGCAGGACTACTCTATGTAGGGTTTAGTTACCTTGAAGACTATCTTTGGCCTGCAACCTTCCCTAAGAGCACTGTCTTTTTTTTAGTTATTGCCCTTGATTACCATGTCATGAAGTAGGGACAGAATGAAAGATCAGGGAGCAACAATGCCTGGTGCCAAAAGCCAGTGAAACCAATTTTTTGAACTAGTTGAGACTATTCCTTCTTGTGGCCTCTGAGAATCTGCAGCCAGTAATTCTGATTTAGATGTAGACTCCATGGTAGGTACCTGAGAGCTCAACTTTGAGATTTTAGAAAGATAAGATATTTCAATGGGGCATATTGGCTTTTAGCATTTTTTGAACTGTAATTCAAATTCTAGCAAGACTGTCTGTGTTTATGCTTTAGCAGAGGTACTATAGAACCCACATGTTTCATACATTTTTACTAGTCTTAGTTGAGATGTATACATAAGAATAAACAGCCATCCTGTCAGGTACTCTGTATTGCTGGAAATGAAAATAAGATTTTATTTTTATTTTATTTTTTTTAAATATGGTGTCATGGAAGATTGTTAACTGGATTAAAAATTACAGTGTATGATTCCCATAACATAGAAGATTAAAAATGAAGAAAAGACTCTAGACAGGAAGGCATATTAGATGGTCTGTCCAAAACTTTAGGTGCTATTGTATTATATGCCCAGTGCCGTGTATGTGTAGGTTAAGAAAAGAACATAACTTTGCTACTGAATCTAATAGGCAGTATAGTATATTCAAGTTCTCATTCTGCCATTTCTAATTATATGACTTTGGCGCTGATAGAATTACTTAAGTTCTATATCCAGTTTTTTCTTCCACAAATAAATGGGATAATAGTAGTACCTACCTCAGGATTTCTAGATAAATGAAATAATGTATATAAAGTCCTTACATAAATGTGTTAACTGATTAGTAACTCGAGGCTTCTTAGAATACTGTTGTGTATGTGTAGAAAGATTCAATGATTGTTAAGAGAACATAGAAGGAAGTCAATTGAATGTTGCCAAGCTCAAATAAATTTCAAGTGGTTAATTAATGATGATGATCTTAGAACAAATACTATTAAGCTAATTACTTATTCTTAGCATTTCAGCTATGAAAATTAAGGATCTCTGAGTATTTCTGTCTCATAAAAACAAAACAAAGTAAGCATATGAGGCTACTTTTTGGTTTTTTGGAGACAGTCTCACCTTTTGGCACTTGGTAGAGTGTTAGGGGATCATAGCTCACAGCTACCTTAAACTCTTAGGCTCAAGTGATCCTCTTTCCTCAGCCTCCCAAGTAGTTGAGACTACAGGTACCTGCCACAATATCTGGCTACTTTTAGAGATGGATGTTTCACTCTTTCTCAGTCTGGTCTCAAATTCATAAGCTCAGGCAATCTACATGCCTCGGCCTCCCAGAGTTCTAGGATTATAGTTATAAGCCACTGCACCTGGCCTAGACCACCAATTCTAAGAGAGCATGATTAGAGCATTGAATCTGAATCTGCAATTCAGTGAAGCATGTGTACTTATTAAAATACAGCAAATGATGTGCAAAAAGGTTTGTAGCAATAGCTAAAGACATGATTTATTCATTTGAGTTTAATTCTGGTTTCTTCACATAAAATTTTTATTGAAAAAATACACAAAATCTTTTGAGCCTTAATTCTTGGAATCTGGGAGTTATAAAATTTTATTGTAATCAGAATTGAAAGTAAAGTCAGAAAGTGAATAAAAAATCTTTAGTGAATAACTTGATTATAAATAGATATAATAGACAATTATATTCATATAGAATTCTAAAGCAATAAATGCCTCTGCTATAAGTATATGCTATCAGGAATATTTCAATGGAGTCTTAAACTCTGTGTATTGGGCACTGTGGCATTCATAGGTGAAAAAGCTAAGCATAGTCCACGTGTTCATGGAGTTTATAATCATTTTGGAGAGATAGTTACCCTGTGGATAGGATAACTGCTATGCAGTGAGTTAAAGATAGGGTGCTATAGGAATAGCCAGAAGGACACCAGACCCAGACTCGTTAAGAGCAAGGGGGGAAGAACAGTGGTTGTTTGGGAAGCTATATGGGGCAACCAGAATTTATCCTGAGACCAGAAAGATAGAAGTGAAGATGAGAGGAGGTGAGAAGGAAAGGTTGTTTCAAGCAGAACAACTGCCTGTTCAAATGCCACAAGGTTGGGGAATGATGTTTAGTTGATGAATGAGCTAGTTGAGCTGGATTGTATATACTCCTGGGAAGATGATAAGCCAGAGTTACATTCTCAAGAGCCTCATAAACCTGTTATAAGGGGCTTGCAGTTTATCCTGAGGGCACACTGGGGACCTATTGTGGGAAATGTCCTGAACTCCAGGGATCCATATGGAAAGATGGAGATATGGGTAGATTTTTGAGGGATAATTAGGAAGCAGAATCTTTGGACTTAGTAATTGATTAAATTTGAGGGATGAGAGAGAAACAAAGTGTGACTCTTACTTTTGGGTTTCTTTTAGGAAAAGGATGCCAAGGTGACTGGATCTCAAGATTGCCATTTGTCTTATGAGAATTTAAACTCATTGAGGGCAGAAACTCTGTAAGCCCCACAACATGTACTAGCAGTTACTGTCAAAAGGTTTCATGGAAAGAATGAAATTTAAATTGAGCCTTGATAATTTCATTTGAATAGTTTAGCTTGTAATGATAGCAAGCTATTATAAAAAACTCAACAGGTAGTTAAGAATCCAGAACTATAATTCAACAGAAGAAAGGATGTTGACTAAAGCTGTATATTCGGGCAGTAATACAGGCAGTATTGTTAGTGGCTAAATTCTTTAAATTGTTGAAAAAGCAGAAGAGAGACACTAAAATCAACTCTTTTTCTTGTGTGTTCAAAAGGAGGAAATTAAACATTCGAAGGAAACAAAATACTGGCCAGACAAGTAGGAAGAAAATCAGGGAAATGGAATGTCTTGAAAGGCAAGGAGGAAGAGCTTTTCTGGAAGATAAGAGATTGTCATGAATTTCAATTGTAAGTGGACAGTACAGTGAGTGTGAAAACCTGGAATAAAATCAAGAGTTTGTTTCTTAGTGAATTTGGAAAATACGGTCTTCAAAGTGATGTGACAGAAAGTGTTAGAGTGGCAGAGTGACTCGAGATAGTTGCTGAAGTCATTGAAGAAAACAAGTAACATTTTGGTAAGAAAAAGAAAGTATTTATTACTGACCTGTATAGCAAGCTGGGATTCATTGTAGTGACTGCAGGCCCTGGGGAAAGTGCAGCTTCTGGGTTTTTATACACTGCTTTGAGGAGTATCAGCTACTTCTTGGAAGTCTTGCAGGGTCTTAATTAACTGTTATCAAAACAGCCTACCTGCAAGATCTTGAGAAAACCCATTGGCCAGGTCTTAATAATCCACCTGCAGGATCTTAATCCACCTCACTGCTATAATAGTCCAGTTAAGCCTGACCCAGACCAATCTAAGATAGCGTAACTGCTTCTGGCATCTGGCCTGCTCATATCTAGCTAGCTACCTCACAAAAGCAGATATCAAGGCATCAGGAGTACAGTACATTTTTAGAAATGGAGGTGATTGTAGAAAATTCTTGAAGAAGTTTGTTGATAAAAGGACTCATTGGGATAGGAACAATTATTAATATATTAGGAAGGATAAAGAAAGAGTTATCTCTCCATTTTACTCCCCATTGAAGGCCACCAAAGTGCAATAAGAGGAGGGGGAAAGGCAAATGAAACTCATGGGAAATTTCACACTTATCTAAAATATTACATAATTACAATGACTGGTAATCATAAAGGACTTATAGTTAATTTTAAGCATTTTAATAACCCCAGTAAAGGGTAGTAAGTAAAGGTTTATGAGATAGCCTAAGACAACCAACTTTAGAAGATAAAGCTATATTGTAAGGAGATTTTAAAGAAGTTATTGTTTCTGTAGCCAAGAAAATGCTTTAGAGAGTTGGAAGGGCAGTTGTACATAGAGTGCATCACCATAAAATAAGCTCCACAGAAACAGTATTTTCAATTCAGTGCAACTGACTCATTTTAAATTTTCCTGATTTCTACAGAGAAACAATTTTTTTCTGTTAAGTATCTGAATTTATAAAATTGGCTGGAGTCTTCAATCTGCTTTCATTTTCATCCTTTGGCCAAGTCTTTATTCCAAGTGTATACATAGGCATTTTTATAATGAAAGTCAATGTAAAAATATAATAGCATTATGTTTTACAGCAAGTGTTCTCAGAATTTATGTGTGTATGAATATATAGAGTTTTTTTTCTGAGCTCCACCAACACCATGCTCACTAAATTTGCCAAAAAATGGCAGTAATGAAAATTTAGTTCTTTAAGGTACTATACATTTAAACTGGGGTATATTGTTTCCATTATTAGCAATGTTATTATAAAGTATTGTTTTCCCTCTTCAAATGTGTTTATCTCTTTGAGCCTATCATTAGAATAGTTAGAAGCTGCAAAAGACTCTATTCTCTACTTTTAGAAAAAGTGGTGAGAGGGAAAAAAGTTCTTATGTGGGCAAGAGAATCTAAGAGGAACATTGTCACTGGGGCCTTTTCTGGTATGAAGAAAATTAAGAATTTCTATTTTGCTTTCACTTCCTGTAAACCCCAAAGGAAACTCCTGTTTTGGTACAGTTCCACCTGCTTATTTCTTTTGTGGCCCTGTAAGTAATTCTGTCTTTTAAGCTGATCTCTGCCTTGCCTTTGCTCCCAGGATAAATTGGACCACTTGTAATATGCCCGAGCTGACAAGCATATTCTTGTTTGTAAACCTGAAACATAATGTAGGAGAGAAACTATCATGTATTTGTGTATAAAATCACACTGGTGTGTGCAGAGAAGAGAAAAGGTAAGTGTGTTTAGGATATGTAGGGGAAAAGGAACTGCTGACACTTAGGGATACTATTTACTTAATGGGACTAAGTGCCTTGGTTCCTCACCCATCCTCTCTTCAATTTGAGATCTTTGAAAGAGGCACCATTGCAGTTGTCAGTTTGTATACAAAAGGAGCAGAATTCAAATTCATGTTTTGATTCTGGGTAGGATGATAGTTACTGGGTAGTGTTGTTCTTTTGGGAACATGTATTATTATAGATTTCTTTCCTTTCTTTCGTTTTAGCATAAAATGACAAAGATTATAGAACTAGCTAGAACTAGCATTGAATGGATCTATAGATACTATCTCTCAAGAAATTTTTGACATACCTTTTCTCTTAGAAACAATGAAGGAGTGTTTTTTTTTCTTTTGAGCCACTTAGAAGGGAGGCAGAGCCCTTACCCAGCAACTAAACAGATTAAAATCTACCTTTAAAAAAAAAAAAAAAATATATATATATATATACACACACACACACACATATATATATGTATTTGTAGAAAAGATGTCTTACTGGGCGGCACCTGTGGCTCAGTGGGTAGGGTGCCAGACCCATATACTGAGGGTAGTGGGGTCAAACCCGGCCCTGGCCAAACTGCAACAAAAAAATAGCCGAGTGTTGTAGCAGGCGCCTGTAGTCTCAAGCTACTTGGGAGGCTGAGACAAGAGAATCACCTAAGCTCAAGAGCTGGAGGTTGTTGTGAGCTGTGATGACATGGCACTCTACCAAGTGAGAAAGTGAGACTGTGTCTCTAAAAAAAAGAAAAAGAAAGAAAAGATGCCCCCCTGTATTGTGCAGTTTGGACTCTTAATTTACAGCCTCAAGCTTTCCTCCATCCTTGACCTCCCCAAGTTTTGATATTATAGGTAGGAGCCATAGCACTTAGGCATAATCTATTTTTATAGCTATCTTGGGGAATATAAGGGTTATTTTAGGATTTAGAATTTAAGATTGATTTTTGAGGTGGCTCCAGGCTGAGATCTATCTTAGCAGCCCATGTTGCTTTTGGCCACCAAGTCCACAGTAAGCTTGAGACCACCCAAAGTTTATTGTCATTGGTTTGGGAAAGCCATATTTCAAGAGATTTTAGTAATTTCATTGATGTTTTTGTCCCCTCCCATGCCCAGCTTGTAGTATATATGTCAACAATTTTTCCTAAGCATATAATTATATATCTGTGAATAAAATTACACGATCGGCTACATACTGTTTGGCAGCCTGCTTTTTATGCTTATGTTATTGTAGATATCTTCCATGTTGGCATTTATAGATCAGTATAATATTTCATTATAGGGATAAAGGGTAGAACAATGTACTAGTTACCTATTGTGGATATTTTAGTTGCTTATTTTTGGCTATTGTAAGCAATACTTAAGTAAACGCCCATGTGTTTGTATATACTATTACATATACACTGTCTCAATTGGACCCTTATTTGATTTTTTTTTAATAGGATAAATTTAAATTCTTGAAAGCAAATGAGTCTCTCTGCATGAGATCTACTTTCATCTATAAAATATGTTGTAAACTCTAGGTTAGTGAAGGTCAATATTCTTTTTTTTTTTTTTTTTTTTTGAGACAGAGCCTCAAGCTGTTCCCCTGGGTAGAGTGCTATGGCTTCACTGCTCACAGCAACCTCCAACTCCTGGGCTCAAGCAAGTATCCTGCCTCTGCCTCCCAAGTAGCTGGGACCACAGGACCACAGGCGCCTGCCACAATGCCCGGCTATTTTTTTTTTTTTTTTTTTTTTTTTTTTTTTTTTGTGGTTGCAGCCATTATTGTTGTTTGGCGGGTCTGGGCTGGATTCGAACCCACCACCTTAGGTCTATGTGGTTGGCATCTTAGCCACTTGAGCCAGAGGCGCTGAGCCAAGGTCAATATTCTTGATATTCTTTTCCATATCATAAAAATTGTAGCTTTGATAACTTCATAAAAGAGTGTATTGATCATATACTGATGATAGTACATATGTGTATTTGTAGTTAATGTAATATTTGTGTTTTCATTCAAATTCAGAATTTTTTAGTGCCTAAAGTATCCATAAACTGTTTAATTTCTTTAAATTTGATTTCACTAATGTAACCTGACTGTCTGCTACTGTCTGTGAGAAGGCATTATTATTGAAGTGAGACAGACATGGACTTGAATCCTAGCTTTATCTATTAATAGCTCTGTGGTCCTACCAAATGATTTAATTCTTGAAACCTTACGTTCCTCATCTATAACTGCCAAAATTAGGAGTACATATATGCAAAATATCTATCTCATAGTACATGCTTGATATAGGGTAGTGATAATAAAGTTGATAATAAAGTTAAATTTTCTTATAAAATGCAGAGTGTTCATTATCTTTCATTTCTAAGTATTATTCAGTACATGGTCCATCCAGTTCTAATTACTGTTAGGATTGAATTGACAAAAAGGCAGAACCATTTAAAATTTTGTCTCATAGATTTTAGTAAGAATCTTTTAGTATATTATTTTGTTCTCAAACCCTCCTTCTAAGGTTAGGATATTTAGGAGATTTTTGTTTGCTTATTTGGTTTTATTTTTCTTTTATTTCAGCTTTTATCAGGGTACCGCCATTTTCTTTTTAGCATATGTCATCTAGGTAAGACTGATTTGCCTAGTAAGTAATGAATGTGAGTCAAAGGCACTGGCATGGTGCCAGTAGTTGACTGGACAGCTTATTTTGTTGTTATTTTCCCTACTCTACTTCTGTGCATGATGACAGCTTCTCTTGGTAACTGGAAATAAAAGCAAATAACAAAACAATTCTTATGTCATTTTAGTGGTTTGGCTTCTGTGTTAATGGTTTGATTTATTTAAATTTTTGGTAATTAGTCCTTTGTAATTAAAAACCTCACAATAATTTAATTTGATTTTTATTTTCTTAGACAAATAGTTTTTCATAATCTATTCTGAGTCAAAAAAAGAATTTGGAGAAAACCTTTGTTTGAAAAGTGAAAAAAGTTACCCAGGCAACCTGTATATGTTACCAGCACGCTGATTAATCATCTCCAACATTAATCACTGTCATCAGTTATTACAGGAAGATGACTGCCGAACAGTCTACACTATTATCATTCCATCATGTTTCTACAGATCTATTTAGTACAAAAATTTTATTGTACATAGTCGTGACGATTACAACATCAAACCTAAATAGAGAGGCAGAACTTTTATAATATAGAAAGTCATGAATTTTCTTTTTATATCCCTATTTACTTGATTTATTGATTTGATAAAGCCCTGTGTTTTACAATGAATGCAGTTTTCACAGAGGTGTGTTTTAAAAAAGGCAAGGTTGGTAGTTGACTACAGTTTATAGTTTAACCAGTTTTTTTCATTTGTATTGGATGAAGGAGGGGGGAAGCCAAACCATAGTGTTTTAAAGTCCTAGGTAAAATAACCAGTTCAATGTAGTACCATTGCTAAAGTTTTAAAAAATTAAATTGATTATTTAGCTATATGTATAACATACATTAATATATGTTTACTTTCTAGTATGCCTGCTTATTTTACATTATGTTTTCTTTGAAAGTTGCCTAATATCTTTTTTTTTTTTTGAGACAGAGTCTCAAACTGTTGCTCTAAGTAGAGTGTCATCATCATGTCATAGCTTACAGCAACTTCCAACTCTTGGGTTCAAGCAGTCCTCCTGTCTCAGTTTTTTTTCTATTTTTAGTAGCGATGGGGTTTTACTTTTGTTCAGGCTGATCTGGAACTCTGGAACTCTTGAGCTCAAGCTATCCACCAGCCTCAACCTCCCAGAGTGCTAGGATTATAGGTGTGAGCCACAGTGCCTGGCCTATCCTAGTTAAGAATTAGAGTAATCTTAATAGTTTTTTCATTATTTATTCTAGAATAGTAAGAAATGGGTATACTTCATACTAATTTTATGTGTAGAAAAGTGAATATTGACAATTCAACCATCCCCCAAAGTACTACTTAATTTAGTTGTCTTAATTTTAATAAAGATTTTAATTGTTGTGAACATGAATACTCTATAATATTATTTTCTAACAGTTAAGATTGCAGAATTAGTAATAGAAGTTTTATGATGCAGAACTTCAATTACATTGAATTTGGATCTTTGTGTAACAGTACACCATTGTTAAACTCCTTGTTCTCTATTTTAAAAATAATAATTTTCAATTATAAAATATTTTTCTGTAAATGGCATTTCCATGTCACATTTTGAACCACGTTTCTTATGGTCTCATAAATAATTTGTTCTGGAATATGATGACATTAAGTGTGATTTTCGGTACTCATCAAATAAACAGTAACTTTCGTTAATTTGGTTCAAGTGGGAATTAGAACTTGCATCTTTTGTCATTCTATAAGGGAAAGGGATAGAAATTCTTGTTACACTTGAAAATTAAGTTAAAAGTTTTTATTTTCTACAACCTGTTATATTCTTTAGAGTAAAAAACATTCTTTAGTGGAGCCAAACTAAAGACTTTGCTTTTGGGGAGAGCAAATTATTTCAGAATGAAAGACCTCAATAAAAATTAGATCCTGCTATCTATTTTTATGCTAGTCCAGCTATATACTTCTGTTTGCTAAGTAACTGTTTAGGTCAGACTATTAAACCATTTAATATAGCTTGTACATTGTGTGTGATAAAAGGAATCCAACTGTGAATTTGAGTGTATTAAATAATCTTCAGGAAGTTCCACAAAGAACATTTCAATGCCTTAAAACTTGCAAGAAGGCATGTTTGTTGCAAACACATTTGCTTTGCCTAGGTTTTGCCCATCAGGTTGAAGAAATGCTAATCTTGTTGCATTCAGCAGCTGGGTTTTTGCAATATTCTTTTCCTTCTCCTAGGGGTTAATTAGCCTTCTTTCAAAATGTGGCCTATTTAGCTGTAGATTTGCATGATTCAGCTAGAGCTGGCTGTATGAAGCAGAACCGTTAACAGGCGGGTGTGTCCAACTGCTTAATTAGCCAGAATAAAAAGGTCCTTTGTCAAACAAGCATCTGTTGCTCATGACACACCTGACAGCCACATTAGGCAGGGATGACTAGACTGAAATTGTGCGTGTCTCTCCTGTAAGAATATACAGCTTTATTTACATATGGGCTGCATCATTGACAAACTGCAGGGGCTTATTTAGCTTATCAAAATGGATTAATGTGACTGCATTTGTGACTGATAAACAAATATCACTTTAAAGGAGGCTGTGAAGGAACCAAACTAACTAAATTACTCCCAAACATAAACAAAACACCAGAAACCACTGCTTGATGAATGGAAACACCTCGGATGTCCTCATGAACTATTATGCTGGGAGTAAAACCAAACCTAAAAGGGAGCATGCTAAGACACTGCTCTCAGGTGATCCTCCTTACTTGGCAGAAAAGTTGGAAAGCTACCAAAATACTGTGAATGTGTCAGTGGGCTTAAATGATCTCTTCAGCAAAATTTGGCAGGCAAGTTATACTCCTCAAATATGCTTTAACATTCTAATTGACTTGCTGTTAAATCAGAATTAATCATTTAAAATGCCTCTGAGAAAATACTTATTAATTGGGTTTTATTATGGCCTCAAGAAAAAGAATGCTTCCTAATATACTTTGGTGTTAGAGACAGGTTGTCTGTCCATTGTTATTGGAAATGTAAATCTAATATTGTGAGTTAAGAACATATGTATGTGTATGAAATATACATATATTTTTCACATTGTGGGCTTTAGAGTCAGAGAGACCTGTTAGATTGAATTCAGGATATTCCTTTTACTAGCTATGTGGCTTTTGAACAATACTAATCCATTTGTGTTTCCCTTTCTCATCTCTTAAGTGGGAATAATAATACTTCCATTATGGAGCTCTTTGGAAGATTAATCTTAAGTACTTAGCTTGATGCTGGCAGCAGGAAAAGACTTATTAATTGAGATCCAACTATGATTATGACCTTTTGGGACAATCTTGGGAAGGGATGAGATTGAGATACTGTCAAGTCATAGGGCTTGATAAAGAGAGACTTTCCCAAAGCCGAAGAAGATAGTGAAATCAGAGAATGAAGTTGTATCTATGAAGGAAAAATGGAATTTCTGGTTACCCTCAAAGGATTCACAAACTCATACTCATAGAAGCCAGTTCAAGTGAATAAGTATAGCCACTTAAATATCTTGCCTTATAAAACATATAATATGGGTTCCTTTTTAAAAAAGTTCATATTTTTCTTGAAAATCTTGTACAGTTTCCTAACTTTTAAAATGTTGGCATCATTCTGAGCCAAATAAGATGTGTCTGTGGGGTCTAATACAGTTCAGAGGAGAGTAGTTTCTAAATTAATGCCTTTTAACTTCTGATTAGTTCTCTTATGTGGTTTATTGGAGTTGTTAAGAATTTTTTAAGGTAGATTTAATTTTAAAAGAGAACTTCTTTACATTTTTGCATGTATTTAATCTAAAACATATGCCAACGTATGGTTCATGTGCCAAAAATATGTAGACTGGTCTGCAATGTGATATACAGGTGTGTGAGCAAGCTTCAGTCAAGTTCCCAGCCAGCACTAGGAGGGAGTTTATCTGTGAGTGACTGTATTGTGAGGAACTCATCCACCTGTGCTTCAGCAGTTTAAAGGAGAAACCATAACTGCCATCCCTGTCTTCCTCATCTGTATACTAAACTAACAAAGACCACTAGCCACGTTAGAGTTGGCTGGCAAAACCTCACTGAAGATGATATCGGAACATGCTCTTTGCAGATAAGCATTCCGTCACTTTTACATGGATTAATCTATTAATAAATTAACACATGAAGCATTTAGAAGAGTTCTTAGCATATGCTAAAACAATCATTGTTTAGCTGTTATTGCTGTACATTTGTGTGTACTAAGGTTTATTATTCTTCTGTGGGGTTTTTAGTAACAAAAGAATGAGAAAATGCTAAGTCACCTAAAGAGGTGCTAATATCAAAGGTTAGAAGGAAAATTAAGCACAGATCAAAAGTGAAAAGGCCCAGTCCTGATCTGCTCCAATCACCTTGGACAAGGCTCTCTCTTAACAGTTAGGACCTTTAGTCTTCTCATTTATAAAATAAGAAGAGTGGATTTGATGCCTTCAAATGTTTCTTTCTAAAATTGACAAAACATGCTAAAGGGAGTGAATTTTCTCCTTGCTAGAACTGAATATGCTCAGAATTTTCTTAGGGAAAATTAATGTTCACTATATTCTTCATAGACTTAAATCATAATTCAGTATTTTCCTTAGGCTACCAATTAAATACTGTTCTCCCCTACACCCCTTCCCCCAGGGGAAAAAATTAGAAATCTGATCCTTGCTCAATAGCAAAGAAATTCATATTTATTTTCATATTTTATTGAATATATAAGTAGCAAAAGGGGATATGAAAGCCAGAAAGCCTGAGAAAGCATACTTGTTACAGTAAATGCTGCAAAATGTAAGAGGTTAGGGACCCAAAAGTGAGGAATTATTCTAAGACATGAATGAAAGAAATCAGAGTCCAGGTTCTGTCTGGGCAGTGTGGTCTTTATTTCACTTAGGTGCGAGCGGGCTGAATCTGGAAAAGAAGTCAGTACGTGGGTTAAGGTGAATGGGAATATAAGCGTTTGGTGGGATAGTAATTGGTGCATTCCATTTTTCCTGGGTGGAACATTCACGTACTCATTCCTTCATGGGCGGGAAGTTTCTTTGGGGGCAAGTCCCTACATTAGGCCCTATCAAAATGTAATCCTGGTTTTGTAGGTTTGGCATATAAGAAGGGAAAAATGTGTCATGTTGCATTTTGAATGAGAGTAAAATTTCATGTCTTTGTGTGCAAGTCTTATTTATGTGATTGTGGTCCCCCCATCTTTCAAAAGATAGCCATTTTTTTTTTTGCTATCTTTATGTAGACTATAATTGAATTTTGATCTTAGTACCATATCATACCACAGGCAGAGAAAATTAGTGAACTTGATCTTCTTGCTAAGTTTAGGTAAATCAGTTGATGTTTGGATATGCAATAATTTTTTTTGTAAGATCATCAAATGGTAAAAGGACTGTAGAAAGGACTTTTCTAAATCATACTTCAGTGACATCCTGACACCCTACATTCTAGACACATAAAAGTGTCTGGAAAGTATAGTTCATGACATATTTACATCCAACTGGGGTTTCTGTTCTAAGGATTGAATATAATAATTTTGAGCTATAGTTTATAAGGGGATTGAAACAATTTTAACGTAAGACTTAAGGCAGGTAGCTTTCAATGAAATTTAACCTTGATAGTCTCAGGATAAGAGGTACTAATGGGGACTTTTTAAAGTTGATTATTATTTTTCTGAGTTTAAAAAGTAGTCAAAATGACTATTAACATCCATGAACTATCATGGCAGTATGTTGAGTTAAAAGATACTGTGAGAGTTGAAAGTCACGGTATTGGATATTAAGTATAATGAAGCTAGTGATGAGAATATTTTAAACCTTATTTTTATTTTAATATATTTCAGAGACCATCATGCAGACATCAGAGACCGGGTCGGACACGGGTTCGACAGTGACTTTACAAACATCTGTGGCTAGTCAAGCAGCAGTGCCTACACAGGTGGTACAGCAAGTACCAGTACAGCAACAGGTAAGGAGCTGCTGCTCCCAGAGAAGATGCTATTACTTTCCCTGTGTTGACCTTCCACCATAGCAGCATCCAAAGATTGTTTGGACTTTACTTTCTTAGCCTCATTAGATGCTAAGATAGGAAGAGTTCATTTCTTAGGTTTCAGCAGGTGGCTCTTGACCATTTCCTGGATGTGTTAGGCTATGGGGAAGCAAAAATATTCTTGCTATAATCCTTATTCTATTTTTTTTTTTTTTTTTTGAGATGGAGCCTCAAGCTATCCCCCTGGGTAGAGTGCTATGACATCACAGCTCATAGCAACCTCCAACTCCTGGGCTCAAGCGAGTCTCCTGCCTCCGCCTCC
>CAUYQV010194502.1:0-39177 GCA_963574575.1 Galagoides demidoff | reverse complement strand
GTGCCTGTGGTCCCAGCTACTTGGGAGGTGGAGGCAGGAGACTCGCTTGAGCCCAGGAGTTGGAGGTTGCTATGAGCTGTGATGCCATGGCACTCTACCCAGGGGGATAGCTTGAGGCTCTGTCTCAAAAAAAAAAAAAAGAATGCTCCAAATAGGTGACATGTGTCCTTCTGGTATATCACATTGAGGCATATGACAGCAGTTTGTCCCATTCTGGTACTGTTAAATATGATCACTTAGCTAAGGTGGCATCCATGGCATTTTTCTTAATCAGGGAGGAGAGAAATGTGAAGACCAGAGAGGAGAGGAACAGAGGAAAAGGCTGTGGCTGTTCATAAATGATTCCTGAGGCCAAGACTACGTGAAATGATAAGGTGATTCCTGCTCCTGGCCACAAAGGGGGCAGCCACAGATCCAGTCTGACCCAAGCCCAGCAGCCAAGGGCTGACACCCACCTGGGTCAAAACCAAATTAAAGAGAGTCCTTGTCCCACGTGTCTGATCCCCAACATCTGTGTGATATGCTGGCAATGAGCAGGGAGATAACTGGTTTCAGTTATCTGCACTCAGATACAAACTTACAAGATGAGGACTGATATGTGTTTAACATTATTCCTTTCAGTCCCTCTACAACTTTTATACACATACACAAAGCTAGCTTCTTGGATCACTTTTGGGAAAGGCAAAATCAACTTTCTCCACAGAAACTACTTAGCCAGGGAGATTTGGAACAAAAGATATTTTAAAGAAAAGTGTAGACATCATGATATTCTACCATGAAGTATTACTATAGTATCTCTCAAAAAAGAGTATCTTCAGGGTGGTGCCTGTGGCTCAAGGAGTAGAGTACCGGCCCCATATACCAGAGGTGGCGGGTTCAAACCCGGTCCTGGCCAAAAACGGCAAAAAAAAAAAAAAAAAAAAATCTTCAACTGGCTTGGCGCCTGTGGCTCAAGCAGCTAAGGCACCAGCCATATACACCTGAGCTGGCAGGTTCAAATCCAGCCCGGGCCCGGCAAACAATAATGATGGCTGCAACCAAAAAATAGCCAGGCATTGTGGTGGGTACCTCGCTTGAGCCCACCACAATGGGCAGTGGAGGCAGGAGGTGGAGGCAGGAGACTCGCTTGAGCTCAGGAGTTGGCGGTTGCTGTGAGCTGTGATGCAACAGCACTCTACCCAGGGTGACAGCTTGAGGTTATGTTCCCGCCCCCCCAAAAAAGAAAAAATAAAAAAAGAATATCTTCAACTACCGTATGATCCAACAATTCCACTACTGGGTATGTATTTAAAAGAAACAAAACTAGTATGTTGAAGAGTTATGTACACTCCCATGTTTATTGCAGCACTATGCACAATAGTCAGGGTATGGAATGAACTAAAGTATAGATGAATAGATAATGAAATGTGGTTGGTATATACACATAATGGATATTAGTCAACCTTACAAAAATGGAAATCCTTTCATTTGTAACAATAGTGATAAAGCCAGAGGATATTATGCTAAGTGAAATAAGCCAGGTACAGAAAGACCACATGACCTCGCTTATAGGTGGAATCTAAAAAAGTTGAACTCATAGAAACAAAGTAGAATGGTGGTTACCAGAGGCTGAGAGCATGAGGATTGGGGTGAGGTTGGTCAAAAGATAAAATACTTCAGTTAGACAAGTGGAATAAATTCAAGAGAACTATCATACATCCCGGTGACTATCATTAGTAACAAGGCATTTTATTCTTAAAAATTGCTAATAGGGGCTTGGTGCCTGTAGCTCAGTGGCTAGGGTGCCAGCCACATACACCAGAGCTGGCGGGTTCAAACCCAGCTAGGCCTGCCAAACAACAATGACGACTACAACCAAAAAAGTAGCCAACCATTGTGGCAGGCACCTGTAGTCCCAGCTACCAGGAAGGCTGAGGCAAGAGACTTGTTTAAGCCCAAGAGTTTGAGGTTGCTGTGAGCTATGACACCATGGCACTCCACCCAGGGTGACATAGTAAGACTCTGGTCTCAAAAAAAAAAAATTGCTAATAGAAGCTGGGTGCAATGGCTCAAGCCTGTAATCATAGCACTTTGGGAGGCGGAGGTGGGAGGATCTGTTGAGGCCAGTAGTTCAAGAACAGCCTAGACAACCCAGTGAGACCCCTATCTCTACAAAAAATAAAAAAAATCAGCCAGGGGGTGGTGACGTGTGCTTACGGTCCAAGCTACTCTGGAGGAGAATTCTCCTGGCAGGAATTTGAGGTTACAGTGAGCTATGATCATGCCACTGCACTCCAGCCTGGCCGCAGAGCAAGACCTTGTTTCTAAAAAATAAATAAATTAATTAAAGAATAACATGTTGTACATGATAAATATACATGATTTTTATTTATCAACTAAAATAAATAAATAAATGTTAAAATTGAAGAGGAAGAGACAGAGACAGAGTCTCTTTCTGTAGAAACAGAGTCTCACTTTATCACCCTCGGTAGAGTGCTGTGGTGTCACACAGTTCATAGCAACCTCCAACTCCTGGGCTTAGGCGTTTCTCTGGCCTCAGCCTCCCAAGTAGCTGGGACTACAGGCACCCGCCACAATGCCCAGTTTTTTTTTGTTGCAGTTTGGCCAGTGCTGGGTTTGAACCCACCACCCTTGGTATATGGGGCTGGCGCCCTACCCACTGAGCCACAGGTGCTGCCCCCCAAATCCCATTTTTGTACAGTGCCAAAATAACATTATCTTTCCTAACACAATTAAAGATAGTTCCATCTAATACCCAGTACAACTTGAAATTTCTCCATTTGTAAGAGGAGTTAATTTTGATGGGCTTTGGGGAGGAGAAACTTAAAAAGCCCTGAAGAAGGAAGTGGGATTTTTGAATGAGGCCTTGAAGGATGACTAACAGCTGCCTCATTATGTGACCAGCAGACCCAAGATAGCCACAAGTAATCTCCTCCTGGTGTTTGTGCCCTTGGGTAATCTGTTCCTCTTCAGTGTGGACTGGCCTCTAAGTGACACAGCAAAAGTGATAGGATGGCATGTCTGTGATTAAGTTACAAGAGATGGTGACTTCTGTTTGTTAGCAGACTCTTCTCTTTCTGGCTCCGATGCAGACACACTGCCATGTGGGAGCCCAAGTGGAAAGGAGCTTTGGCCCTCAGACCAGCAGCCTATAGGGAACTGAATCCTGTCTGTCAACAGCTGTGCAAACTTGGTATGGAATTCTTCCTTATCCCAGGAGCAGATGAGACTGAGGCCCCAGCAAAAACCTTGCTTGTAGCAGAGGACCTGACCAAGCCATGCCCAGACTCCTGATGAACAGAAACAACAAAATAATAAACGTGAGTTGTTTTAAGCTGCTACATTTGTGGTAATTTGTTATGCAGCAACATATGCTCATTTAATAAAAATAGCCTTGCTTGTGGAAGTCATTGTTAGCATCCCTTTTCTTTCTTTTTTTTTGAGACAGACCCTCAAGCTGTCCCTCTGGGTAGAGTGCTCTGGCATCACAGCTCACAGCAACCTCCAACTCCTGGGCTCAAGACCGTCTCCTACCTCAGCCTCCCAAGTAGCTGGGACCACAGGCGCCCACCACAACGCCTGGGCCTGGGCTGGATTTGAACCCGCCACCTTTGGTGTATGTGGCTGGTGCCTTAGCCACTTGAGCCACAGGTGCCGAGCCAGCATCTCTTTTCTACTGAGGAAGAAACTAAGGCTTAGAGAGGTTTGATGAACTATCCAATGTACCAGTCATCTTTTTGGCTGCAAAAATAGAAACAAACTCCAAATAATTTGAACAGAAAGACATTTGTTGGAAGGATAGTGAATAAGTTGCTCACAGAATGGATGGAAAGGCCAAAGTACTAAGCTTAAAAACCAGGCAGGACAAAAGCAGATTAGGCCACAGTAATGACAGGAGAATCAGGTTTGGTGGCTCCTGCCACCACTGCTGGCAACTACCCTCACTTCTTCTCATCCCAAGCTCTAGACAAAAGCTTTTGGTGGGGGTGCCCAATCATCTGAGCTTGGGTCAGTTACACACACATTGGTGACAGTTGGTGAGGGGGAAGCAGCTCAGAAGGGGTGCTCAAGTATGATTTATTCAACCCATAAACAAGAGATGAATCTGGAATTGTGTGCAGACTAGATAGAGGGCTAGTTTATGCCTTAAATGCTCAGAAACCAGGGGCAGTCCCAGCCCTTCCCATACTGCCCCTAGAAGCTTGTGAACCAGAGAAGACAAGATTGAGTAGTTTAGACTTAGTCTAGCCAGGAAAACTAACAACAGGCCGCAGTGCCAAGAATATGCCACCAGAGGGCACAAGAGACTCAGAAATGTACCAGGGTGCTGGGGGAATTGGTACAGGAGATGGGGTGGCGGAGAAGACTGAGGAAGTCTGGTTTGACTGGCACTCTGGCAGACTGGGCTCTGGGCACCCAGAGAAGAACTATCAGTAGTGTGAGCACCAAGAGGATTCTCTTGTCCTCATGGCCCTGGTTGCACCCTCTCCTCACTCTGAGAGCTTTGGGTTCCCCTGGTCTTTGGTCTGCAAAGGACTTTGGACTCTTCCTTTTATGGCATCAATTCTCCAACTGTAAACACTCACCCCCCACCCCATCAACCCCAGCTCAGCACTGGAGTGCAGGTGTGGGGGTGAAGGTGGGGTGAGGGGTGTGCCTCTGGCCTTGCAAATGGTATGGGATTGGGATGGGCAGTAGCTTCCCCAAACTAGAGCTATGGCGTAGGGCAGGTGTGTATCCCCTCTGACTGTAACTTGCAGTGCTAGCATAGTGCCTGACATACAGTTGGTGGTCAAAAAATATTTGTTAGTTGTCAATAATTATTTGATATGGATAAACCGTCCAGAGAGAACCAAGGCAGGCCATCGCGGTACTCCAACTCTAAAACATTTCTTGAATTCTTCCACTTCCCTACAGCCCACGATTACTTCTGTGTCCAAGCCACTGTTCTTTCCACCTGGATCTCTATAATAGCTTCCTAAGTGGTTTCCCTTGCATCCCTTGATCCCACAATTTATTCTCTACCTGGCAGCCAGCATGATCTTTTAAAACTATAAACCAGCTTATTCTACTTCTGAGCTTAACACCTTCCAAAGGCTTCTCATTATACTTTGAATGAAATCCAAACTCCTTCCCCTGGCCTGTGAGCTTCAGCACTAGCTAGGGCATGCCTCTCTCCCTGACCTCATCTTGTACTTTCTTCCTCTAGACGTTCTTTCTGTTTCTTGAGCACAGTAAGCTTGCTATTGCCTTAGGGCTTTTGAATTAGCTGTGCCCTCTGCTTGGAATGCTCTTTACCTAGATTCTTTGCATGGCTGACTCCTTGTCATTCAGGTCCACATGTAAATGGCACTTCCTCACAGGGACCTTTCTGGATGGCCCTAGGTTTCTTTCCCAGCCACTTCCTATCCATTCCCAGTTCTATATGTGTGTATGTATGTATGTACGTACGTATGTATGTGCCAGACTTATCTTAATCAACTATCTTCTTATCTATTCACTTATTTAATGTCCTCTCCTAATGGAAGGCAAGCTTCATGAGAATAGGGACCCTGACTGTTAAGTTCAATGATTGTATCCCCAGAAGCACCTATTAACAGAATGGTACCTAACACATAGTAGGCACTCAATCAATATTTGTGGGATGAATGAATAATGGTGAGGATCTAAGGGGATGGGGAAGGGATGTTTGTATCCCTTCGGAGTTGATAGTTGATCATTTCATTCTCATGGGTAGTAATGGTTCTGGGACTGGAGTTGGCCAAGGCCTATTTCAACCTTGGGACCCAGAGGAACTTGTGAGCCTCTGTGGTGGTGGCATGGCAGCAGTAATCATATCAGGAGTAGTGAAACAGCCAGAGCATATTTGCTTGACTGAATTAATGTAGATTGTTTTTATATATCTTTCTTACTTTCTGAAAATAAAATGTGCAGAAATCTGATCTTTAAGACCCGAATATTAGGGAATGGTTATTTGCACTATAAAAGAAGTCCCTGCTTGGCAAAATGGTGTAGGCAGAGCCTAGCTTAGCTGTTCTCAAAAAAACTCAGGGAAGGTTTAGGGTGCTTAGCCTATTCACTAATAATAGGGTGTTAAAAATTTATATATTTATTTTTATCATGTATGTATTTATGTGTGTATATTTATAGCTATATCTACCTATATCATCTATATCTATGTACTTCCTTTTTTTTAGAGACAGAATCTTACTCTATTGCCCGGGCTGGCGTCATCATAGCTCACTGCAACCTTGAACTTCTGTGCTCAAGTGGCTCCTGCCTCAGCCTGGTACCTAGGACTACAGACACACACCATCACCCCTAATTTTTGTATTTTCTGTAGAGATAGGGACTCTCTATGTTGCTCAGGCTGATCTCAAACTCCTGGCCTCAAGCAATCCTCCCACCTGGGCCTCCCAAATTGCTGGGATTATAGGCTTAAGCCACCGTGCCAGGCCAATGCTGTTTATAGAGTGTTGTCTAGATACACTAGGCTGTATGGAACTTACATAATACACTCTCCTTATAGGAATTTCATCTTCCTGACAATGAGAGGTTGAGAGAGGTTTGTGACTGTGATCTATATTATAAAAACAAAAAAGTTTATAGAGAACAATCCAGGCCAGTCAGTCCTACTGACTGCCTCTCTCCCTTTTTCTTCTCTTCATCAGGGTTAAAACTTCCCAGATAATCTTCAATTTGCTATTTATTTCCCACTCTGGGATAAGGAGGTCCTTTCTGAATAATTTACTTACTACAGTGTTCTCATACTAGGCTCAGCAGGGCTAGTGTGCCACAAACTGGATCAATGTGCTCTGCCATGAAAATTGAATAACCATCTTGCCTTAGCTCAAAGGAAATTGATAGAATTTTCTCCATTTTAAGTGTTTTCCTGTTTTTTTTTTTAACTTTTGGTGTCTGATGTTCTTTTTTTTTTTTTTGAGATAGAGCCTCAAGCTGTCACCCTGGCTAGAGTGGCATTGCAGCTCACAGCAACCTCCAACTCCTGGGCTTAAGGGATTCTCTCGCCTCAGCCTCCCAGGTAGCTGGGACTACAGGTGCCCTCCACAACACCTAGCTATTTTTTTTGTGTGTGTGGTTGTAGTTGTCATTGTTGTTTGGCAGGCCCAAGCTGGATTCAAACCTGCCAGCTCTGGTGCATGTGGCTGGTGCCTAAGCCGCTAGAGCTACAGGCGCTGAGCCATCTTTTTTTTTTTAGAGACAGAGTCTCACTTTGAAGCCCTTGGAAGAGTGCTGTGGCATCACAGCTCACAGCAACCTCCAGCTCCTTGGCTTAGGAGATACTCTTGCCTCAGCTTTCCGAGTAGCTGGGACTACAGGCACCCTCCACAATGCCCAGCTATTTTTTTGTTGCAGTTTGGTTGGGGCCGGGTTTGAACCCACCATCCTCAGTATATGGGGCTGGCGCCCTACTCACTAAGCCACAGGAGCGGCCCGTGTCTGGTGTTCTTAACTCTATTAGACCTAATGGAGCACAGAATTATGCATTGAGTTATTTTAATACATTAATACTTCATCATGTTCTGCTATGGGTACCATTTCTTCAAGTGGGTCAAAGTCTCAGCACTACTCTCTTAAAGGCTCCCTATTTCCTACCAAAAGCTACTCCCCTACAAACCCTTAAAAACAGCTTTGGTATACTTTAGAGACATAATTTGACTAAATCATGCCTGGAACAGGCAATCTTCTATCATGGAAAATTCTACCATCCTGTTGGTCTAAGGATTCCCTGATCCTTTACAGTTGATCAGTGGCAGCAGTTCTCATACTTTTGGGGCCATGGAAGCTAGAGTTAAAGGCCCATTGCCCCTACTCACCAAAGTATTCCCCATAGTCAAATGGGAGCAAAGCCTACCTCATCAGCAGAAGAGTGTCTGCTTCTGAGGAAACATCGGGAAAGGCCTGGCACACTTCATGTCTGTGATATACAGACATAATCAAAGTATGGAAGAGTGGAAGGAACAATAACTTGGGGTCAGCAGCTACGAGTTCTGGTCCTGCTTCTGTCACCAACCTGTGTGAGCATAAGTCACCTCAAATTTCAGGGTCTTGCTTCTCTGTAACTAGGATAGCACTTAGGAACACAGACCCAGAAGCTAGACTGAAAAGGTTCATAATCTGGAACTACTTAATTACTTACTGACCTTGGAAAAGTTATTAAACCTCTCTGTGCCTTATTTTTCCCCATAAGCGGAGATGATAATAATGGCATCAGGGGCTTGGTGTCTGTAGCACAGTGATTACAGCACCAGCCACATACACCATGGTAGGTTCAAACCTGGCCCGGGCCTGCTAAAACAACAATGACAACTGCAACAAAAAATAGCTGGGCATTGTTGCGGGCACCTATAGTCCCAGCTACTTGGGAGGCTGAGGCAAGAGAATCTCTTAAGCCCAAGACTTGGAAGTTGCTGTCTCAAAAAAAGAAAAAAAAAAAGAAAAAAGAAAATAAGGGCATCAGGAAGATGTTATGAGGATGAAATGAGCTATTTTATGTCATGAGCTTATTATGTTCAGCACATAGTAAATGCTGAATAAATGCTTGCTATTATAATTGCTAAAAGTGTAAGAGTAGAATGAGATCATCTTTAAGTCCCCTTCATGCTCTAATATCCTACAAATTAAAAAAAAAATTGAGTATTTCCCATGTACTAGCGCTAGTTTGTGTTTCTATCTATAAAATGAGGAACTAGAATCATTTTTGAGACCCAAGTGTTCTGTAGTGATAGAAATAGATTTGATAGTGGGATCAAAGAAGGACAGCCCAGGAACTGAAAATGGAGTGGGGGGGGGCAGCACACACTAGGGTAGAGGTGACCAATGTGAATTAAAGTGCTCTGAGAAAGAACCCTAGCATATTTCTCCAGCTTACTTGGTTGGTGTCCAGATTTTATTTTCATTCCAAAATAAAATGAAGGATAAAGCTTTCCATTCCAAAATATAAAATTTCACTTGATAATGCACACATTTCTTTATCTCAATTCTTTTACTTTTCCCTTATATGGCCCATAAACACATTATTCCAAGAATAAATGGTAGATATGCCTGATACAGGTTGGAGAGGAAATTCTGATAGTGGTGAGAACACTAGCAGCTTGAAGGGAGAAGTCAGGCAAAGAGGCCCCAAAGGTCAAATTACAGGCCAACCCTGCACAACTGAGAACTATACATGACAGAATAAATGATCGCTTTCCCATTTCCAAACATTATAAACAACATTTCGCTATCTGATCCTGAAAATCCTATAAGGAAGACAAGGCAGATGGTTTTATTCCAATTTTATAGATGAAGCTTGGAAAGTGACAATTTACCAAAGGTATAGAGTCTGCAGTTGTATGTGACTAAGAAGTGATGAAACTGGGTTTCCATCTCTTCCCATCTTTTCTTTGCCTCAAGCTCTGTCCTGGGCTCAGGAACCCCAGTGGGGACTTGGAGTGGAAAGAGTTGGGCCTTGAAGCACAGGGCTATAGGGAGAGCTGTGACTGAGGAGGAAGCAGCTTCAGATGGCCAGGTTATGGGGTCTTGGTTGAGGAAGGGGTTGCCTAGGGAAGGGCTACCTACAAAGGAGAAGCTACAGGTCTGGGTGAGGGGATGGGGAGGAGGCCTCAAAGGGAAGCCGGGCAGGCTGTCCGCCTCTCAGCTCTGGAATGGCACCTCCTCTAGAGTGGTACTCATCTACATCTTGGGAATCGACCCTCTTCTTTCTGCTTCCACCATCGTTCTAATCTTCAAAGAGTTAATGCAGCTTTCTCCTGATTTTCCCATCTCCCAGGTAACTCAGGCAGCTGCTTCCTGCTGGAAATAAATAAAAGTCCCAAACAGTTTCTGGCAGAGTGTATCTAGCAATGCACTCCAGTAGCACCCCTCCCACCCGCCAGCAGAGAAGCACAACCTTTTAGGTAAAAGGTGCTAGGGCAGGGACTCCACATGTTGGCAGGTGCGCCACAGGGGCTCCCCTGGGAGAGTGGGGCAGGCGAGCAGCGGGGAGAATGCCCTTTCCCTAGGTTCTCCTGCTGGGCTCTGGATGCAGCAGGTTCGAGTCCGGGCCGGTGCCCCAGAGGGTAGGGGTAAGAGGAAAGTAGTGGTGTGTGGGCAAGCAGGCCGCACACACCTGGCGCCTTGTGGAATGAAATCTTAATTAATTATTAAACTGAGTTCCCGCGGGAGGGAGCCGGGCCGTGGCAGGCAGGGCGGGAATGGCAGGGTGGGGGCTGGGGCTGGGAGGAAAGGAAGGGTGAGGAGTGGGCGCTGCTGGGCGCCGGCTCAGTCCCGGGGGACCCCGACAGGAAGGAAGCCGACCCTCGATGGGTGCGGCGGGGGAATAATCGCAGTGAGGGGTGGGTTTGCTGGCACCCTTGGGGACCCCCAAGCTGTGGTGGGAGGGGATACTGGAGGATGCGGTCTGGGGTGAAGGGAAGGGGGAGAGGACGGCTCGGTCTCCTCCCCCCGGGGTCTGGATCCCAGAACAGTAGCCGCTTGTCTTCCCAAGACCCGGGGAGGAAGCGGCCGGAGGAGAGGAGGGGGCGTGCTGAGGGAGGGGTCCTATTCTTCGGTCTCCTCCACCCTACCCAGTTCCTTGGAACCGAGTGGGCAACTCTGCCCCCGCTGCTGGGGAGGGGGAGGGGTGCCCAGACAAAAGGAGCTTGTGCCTTTAAGGCGGGGAGTCCGGGAGCCGGCGGGGAGGGGACTTCTGGATCCGGGGTAGAGGGCGGCTGCGCTGGACAACAAGGGAGGGGGCGAGGGCCGGACGGACGGCTGGGCGGCGGGCGGGACAGCCGGGACGCGCGAGCACGGAGAAAGACCGCGGGACTGCCGGCCGGCCGGCCGGAGCCCGCGGGGGCGGCGGGGCGGGGGCCCGGGGGAGGTGCCGACCCGGGCCGGCAGGTGAGGCGCGGGCAGGAGTGTTGGGGGAAGTGGCTGCGCTGGGCGCTCCGGGCTCTGCGGGGCTGGGACGCACCGGTGCGGCTCCCGCTGAGTTTTTTGATGGGGGCGTCAGAATCTGGGATGGGTAGACTTCACCGTGCTTGAGGGGAGGCTGAGGCAGTTGAGGTTGGCAAAGGAAAGTCGTGGAGGAGATGGGATCAAGGACTCCTGGGTCCGGGCGCTGGCCGCATGCTTCCCTTCCTCCGCTGGATGCCAGTTCCAGGCTGCCCGGAGGAGAGGGAAAGGCACGCCTGGGGAGGGGCTGGCCTGAGGGGTTTGCAGCGGGGTTGTGGGGTGACCCTCTCGAGTCCCTGAGTTTAGTGTACAGTGTAATCGTAATTAGGGACGAGGGAGGCAACCTGGGCAGAGGGAAGGATACACTCTATCTGCGGGAGCGGCCCTCCTCCCCTCGTCTAAACCTGAGGAATGGAAGGGGTGGTGTTCGCACCCCCTGCCCCAAGGCGTGCTGCAGATGGTCAGGTTCTGGGGCCTGACTATAAAGCTAGAGGTGAAATTCTCACCCTCCCAGAGTGCCTATGTGAGCTGGAGGAACCTGGTGGGGGGTCTTATGGTTGGGGTGGATTTGGGAGTCCTCTGTAGTCTTTAGGGAGAATGGGGACTGGGGAAGGCAAAAGAAAGCAGCAGGCGCTGAACCTACAGGTACAGGCCCTGGAGAGTCTTCTCTACATCTGGAAAGGACCGGAATTGAGGCATTGAGGCCCATGTCCCAGTATGGTGGGCGGCGCTGGCACTGTTGGGGCCCCGCCTGGGCAGTGCCTTTTGCTATGAACTTTCTAAAGTCGTTTTGAATAGCCCGGAGCCTCCCTTTGCCAAGGAGGGCAGGGGCAGATGAGCCCAGGGGACTGGATGGACAGGAGGTGGCCACGAAGAGGTTTTGGCAAAGCAGTAGGCAGAGCCATCCTTAGGGCCAGGCCTTGGCCTGCTCCAGACTCTGGTTTTGGGCTGAAGGATCAGGCTTTGTGAAGGACTTGAGGTCTAGGTGGCACTGGGCCTTAGATTGCCAAGCTGAATGGGACATGGCTCTGGCCATGGGAGCCAGTGGTGCTTGGAGCACCAGATCTGTGAGAGAGAGAGCGTGAACGCGTGAATGAACCAGGACTCGGGGAGGAGGAGGTCAGAGGCTCAAAGCTTAAGAGCTTGACTCTGGGGAAGAGGGAGCTGGTTGTAGTGATGGCTGGAGGACCATATAGAGAAGTTCTGTGGTTTGGAACAGTGCCCTCCCCTGTTCCCTGCTATACTAGTCTGGCATGGGTTGCCAAGAGTGTTGGGAGTCTGGTGAATTCTCCAGGAAGGGCAGTGCTTGGAGTGCAACACAGGGCGGGATAGTTGCAGTTGGTTGGAGAATTATAGAGCTCTGTAGCTGTCCCCAGGGGAGTCAGAGTGTTCTTGGGAGGGTCATGGGTTCTCTTGGACCCCCTTCCTCTGTGGGTATGAGCCAGATGCTAGGATGTGCTTCCAGGGGGCTGGGAGCATGGCCAAAAATAGGTCCTTAGGGGACAGAGGTCTGAGGCAGTGGTAGTCTAGGGTGTTTGTGTGTGTGTATGTGTGTGTGTTTCTGGGGTGGGGGTGGGGTGAAGGGGGAGAGTTAAGAGTAAGGCAGAATAAGACTGGCGTATGGGAGATAGCTGAAGCAAAATGTCACTGGGCTAAGGGGGTGGGGGTTGGTGGTGATTGGAAACCTGGGCTCTGTCACTAGCAGCTCTGGGAACTGAGCGCTGAGGACACAAGCACTGATAAAACCAGGCATCTGACTGGTGGGAGAAATGAATGTTCTTGCTCATGACTTTTTCATTTTTGTATTTCTTGGACACTGGTAGAGGTTTGGGTTCAAGTGTTATGGTGGGGGGAGAACTGTGTTTATCAAGTATGACCTTCATGACAGATGTTGTTAGTCTTTCCTGAAGACCATTTTTATTCCCCATTTTGTAGATGAAGAAATTGACACAGGGAGGTTAAATAACCTGTTCAAAGCTGGGCAGCTAGCAAATAATCATGCTAAGGTTTGAAGCCTGATCTTACACCAAAGATCATGCTTCTGGTGAAGTATTTTGAAGAGCCAAGCTTTCTTTGGTGTTTTTCAAATACGAGGCTGACCAAAAGTCTTATATTCCAGATGGTGATGTTAAGAGGTTGAAGGGCATGCTGTTCTGTAGGTTATAGGAGAAGGGATGTGGGCACCCCATGAATGGGGGCTTGGGGACACAGAGACATCCCCATCCTGCCTTCTGCTCTGTGCATCCCAGGATATCAGCTTGAGTGCTACTCATCTGGCTCTGAGCAGCTGGTTATTTAGCCACCTGGGGCAAGTGCTGGATATTTTCCCATCTTGTCCCCTAGTGAGTACAAATGTCAGTGCTGCTAGCTTGGCAGGTTTATGTACAGGAGGCCCCTCAGGGTACCCTGTGGGCATGGAGGAGTATGACCTTGGTGGGGGCACAGGCATCTGTGGATGATGGTGCTTTCATCTTCATCTCCTCCTGACCTGGCTCAACCAGGAGATATATTAAAAGTATTGTCATGAAGTCCTCCAGCCCCGTTCAAGATACTTCCTCCAGGAAACCTGGGATCTGGGACTGATTTGGCTACACATGATCTCTGTAACTTGGGCTAGCAATATAAAATTGCCTTGGACCCCAGATTTTGTTTTTGTCCTTTTCCCAGGAGGCCACAGGAGCAGCCTCATAATGGGGTTTTGGTGAAGATCAGGTGGAATGAGGCATATGAAAGGACCTTGAAAAGTTTAAACATAGAGAAAACACATGGGAGTGTAATCCACCTATCCATCCATCCATCCATCCACTCAAAGGACATTTATTTAGAGTCTATCAAGTGTTGTAAATATAAGAGTGAGTAAAACCGGGCCCAAATCCTTGCCTTCGTGAAATTAACGTTCCAGTTAGAAGAGAAAAGACGACGAACAAATAAGGAAAATATATAGAATGGTCCTTGCTGATAAGAGCTGTGGAGAAAAAGAAAGTGTAAAGCTAGGAAGAGAGATAGGGAGGCCTAGGAAAGGAGGTTACCATTTTAATAGGGTGGTCAGGGAAAACTTTGCCGATAAGGGGACATTTGGGCTGTGATCTGGAGGAGCTCTGTTCAGAGAGAACAGCAGACATTGGGTCTGGCTGTTCTTGGCTGATCTGTGCTGGAGATGGTGGGAAACAGCGAGAGGCTCATGACTGGGGTGCAGTGAAGAAAGTGAAGAACCTTAGCAATATTAGCTAAGGTTAGCAGTATTAGCCATTGTTTCACATTAGCTGCTCTATGCCAATGCCCTTGTACTTGCTCTTTCTCTCACTTTTCAACGTATGTTTATTGAGTCCCCACTGAGCCAGACCCAGTACTTGGCACGGGGAATAAAGTGCTGAACAAAGTAGGTATAATCCCTGCCCTCATAAAGCTTATAGCCAGAGGGGTAGAGGCACACATTAAACAAAGAATGACTTAATTATAATTGCCATAAGTCCTATGGAGGAACTGTACAGATGGTAAATGGGACCAAACTTGGTCTGGGTTGGGGAGCTGGGAAATCTTCACTGAAGAAGTTACATTTAAGCTGTGACCTGAGGGAGAAATTGAATTTAGCTTGGTAAAATGTACATTGTGGGGCGGCGCCTGTGGCTCAAAGGAGTAGGGCGCCAGCCCCATATGCTGGAGGTGGCGGGTTCAAACCCAGCCCTGGCCAAAAACTGCAAAAAAAAAAAAAATGTACATTGTGTGTGAGTGTGATGAGGAAGGATGTGGAAAGAAACTCCCTTTTGTACAGAGGTCACTGATTGGCAGCTCATAGACAGAACTCATTCCACAGACGTGATTTATTTGGCTTGCAGTGTTGAAAAATGTGAATTAGTTGCCAACATTTAAAAATTGAGAGATGTTGCATTAAAATCCAGTTTTCCTTCAGCATCTGTTGAAAAAATCTGAAGATCATGTCCCAGTGGGACCCACTGGCATCATTCTAGTGGTGCTAGGTGGTGCCTGCCCAGTGCTCTGGGTGTGAAGTCTTAGTTCTCCTGAACCACAAGCTGCTTCATTCATTGGCATAGTCACTCCAGTTTGCGACCACCAAGAAATAAGTGCTTCTTAGGGAAGAGGTGAATTTTCAAGTGTATTGGCTTTGGGTCAGACAGATATGGGGTAGAATCTTGGTTTTCACACCGAGGTGGGTGCCAGATCTTGGACAAGTTTTTTCACCTCCCTATGTACTGGTTCCCTCACCTGTTGAATGGAGATGCATTGCCTACCTCCAAGTAACTTTATGAGGATGACGTGTATGAAGCCTACCTTGGCTGTGGAAGTGCTCAGGTAATGAGCTACTTCCACTGGCAGTGGTGGAAGTGGTGGCAGTGGCTGTGATGCTGATAATTAATAAATAGCATCGCATTCCTTTTCTCTATGCAGCATGTCGTGGTTTAGTGGCCTCCTGGTCCCCAAAGTGGATGAACGGAAAACGGCCTGGGGTGAACGCAATGGGCAGAAGCGCCCGCGGCGCCGTGGGACTCGGGCTGGTGGCTTCTGCACGCCGCGGTATATGAGCTGCCTCCGGGATGCCGAGCCGCCCAGCCCCACCCCTACGGCCCCCGCTCGGTGCCCCTGGCAGGATGAAGCCTTCATTCGGAGGGGCGGCCCAGGCAAGGGCATGGATCTGGGGCTGCGGGCAGTGGCCCTGGGCTTTGAGGACACTGAGGTGACGACGGTAGTAGGGACGGCTGAGGTGGCACCCGACGCTGTGCCCAGGTGTGGCCGATCTTGCTGGCGCCGCCTGGTGCAGGTATTCCGGTCAAAGCAGTTCCGCTCAGCCAAGCTGGAGCGCCTGTACCAGCGGTACTTCTTCCAGATGAACCAGAGCAGCCTGACGCTGCTGATGGCGGTGCTGGTGCTGCTCACCGCCGTGCTGCTGGCCTTCCACGCTGCGCCGGCCCGCCCGCAGCCTGCCTACGTGGCCTTGCTAGCTTGTGCAGCGGCCCTCTTTGTGGCACTCATGGTGGTGTGTAACCGACATAGCTTCCGCCAGGACTCCATGTGGGTGGTGAGCTACGTGGTGCTGGGCATCCTGGCGGCTGTACAGGTCGGGGGCGCCCTCGCGGCTGACCCGCACAGTCCTTCTGCAGGCCTCTGGTGCCCTGTGTTTTTCGTCTACATCACCTACACGCTCCTCCCCATCCGCATGCGGGCTGCAGTCCTCAGCGGGCTGGGCCTCTCCACCCTGCATTTGATCTTGGCCTGGCAACTGAACCGTGGTGATGCCTTCCTCTGGAAGCAGGTGGGTGGTGGGGGAGGTAGGGGTGGAGGGCACCAGGCTGAGACTGAGAAGGGGCTTAGACATTAGACTCTGGGTGCTGGGATGTAAGGCTACACCTGCCAGGAGGAACAAGAGATGGGAGGTCAGGTTTCAGGGGCCTTCTCCATTTAGGACCTGGAGCAGAGAGCACTGCTGACAAGAGGAAACTGCTCCAGGACCCACGCCCACACACTGTCACTTTGGGGCACAGTCTCCAGCTCTTTGGCCTGAGCTTGCAGTCTGTAGAGGGCTGGAGGGTTCTGATGTTTACCCCAGGGTCAGGGTGGGGCAGAGAAGCAATATAGGCTGTGTCCAGTCCTGGGCACCTCTTTCCCTAAGGTGACACCCAAGACTCAGGCTCTAGTATCATCCCTGAAGAGTAGCTCTAGATGATGATCTAGGGGGATGGAGCAGGTTTTGGTTGGAGTCAGCAAGGGAGGAGGACTCCATCTCTTCTGGATCAAGGTCATTTCTGAGAGGACAGGGAAGGTGAAGAGCTGGGGCTGGCTCTTCTCTTGGGCTGGGAGTGGTTTGAATGAGGTTGGCCTATGGGAGAGAAGAGCATTAGCATGCCACCTTCCCCCTTCTAGCACCAGGGCCCTAGCAGCTTTGCCTTGGGGTTGTCTGCCCATGCCAGCTGCTGCCTCTGGGTTCTGAGTGTGTGAGGTGGGGCCGACTGAGGGGTGGAGTGAGAAATAAGGGCATGGCTGCAGGTAGACCTGGCTCTCCAATGGACTGCATTCTTATCTATGGGATCTTTGGCAACTGGCTTTGCCTTTCCCAGCCTTAGTTTCCCAGTCTGTAAAACTGGGATAAAAATACTATCTACCTCATGATGTTGCTGTGAGGGCTCCACCCTTTCCCAGAATGGCATAGAACCCAACAGGGCAGTGTTCTCATCTGGGGTGGGGAGTGCTATAGGGCATGGTAACCAGTAGGGCTTCTAAGAGGTCCCTTTCAGAGGGACATGAGTTGATGTGGTCTGCCATCTCGTGTCCTCTCTCTGACCAGGGAGCTGAGACCAGGATGTCTTCCTGGGCTGGTCCCACGGGTGCAGCAGTCAGCACACCTCAGGTCCCATAGTCAGTACACCTCATGAGTCCTCCATTGGCACTCTTCTCTGGAGAGTGCTGTCCTGTCTTGCTCAAGGTTTGAGGTACTAGCTTTTGCCTTGCCAAGGGCTTGTGGCCTGTAGCCCACTCTATCCCCAATCATGGAGAGGAAGTTGCCTGGGGCTCCCAGGATGAAAAGCTGGGTGCTCTGGCATGGTGCCCTTCCCCGCCCAGCCTGAGGTCCGGAACACAGCGTACCTTTTTTAAAAGTAACTTTATAGCCTATTTGTTTGTGGAGCACGTGCCCACAAGGCACTGTCAGGCCTCTTAAAGGGCCAGGTCCTTCTGCCCTTGCTAGCCCACAAGCTGCTTTTCCAGGTTGGCTGTCAGGTTGAACTTTGGGGCTGGATTGACCTGGGGAAGAAGGAGCTCAAGGGTAGTGCCTCCCCTTTCCCTTCCTGTCTAGCTGGCTAGGGGTAGGTGAGCGTCTCTTCCCTTCCCTCAGCTGGCACAGTACCCAGAGCCAAGCCCAGTGCCTGATTTGATGTGCACAACCTCAGGGAGTGCCAGCCTCCTGCCTCCTGCCTCCTGAATGCTACAGCCTCACCCATTGGGTCTTTGAAGACACATTCTTGGGGTGGTGGAGAAAGTTACTGCTGCCACTGTTCCACTATAATAGGCCAAGGCTGTGCTTGTGGGTATCTGAATGGGGTGGGGGCTTGTGGCCTCCTTTGCAGCATCCTCTGGCAGGCCCTTCACAGATCAGCCCTGCCCATGCTCATAGGAAGGAGTCTTCATCGTCCACCAGCCCACTCATTCAAATACGCCAAGCAGTGTCACCTAGTGACCCCGGCCCAGCTTGGTGTCTCCTATGGTCCCCTGGCATCCATTTTTTCTCACAGATGTGTGTACACAAAGTTATTTCAGTCTTTCATCCCCCTTCCCCTTCCCTCCACCGTGACTCACATTTTCCTCTTGGGCTCCTGGGGCCAGGAAGGGAAGTTGCCTGGTTTGCCCCCCTTCCCCTCTCCCCCACTGGGGGCTATTCTTAGAAACCCCCAAGGGAGATAGTGTGCCCCCCTCTTCACCCTTGCTATTGGGAGGGGAAGCTCAGTCTAGTCAGTCCTGGGGCTGTGAACTGGACTGGGAAGGGAAGCTGAGAGGCCCATCCTAGAGGGTCACAGCTGGACATGGCTAGGGGTTAGCCAGACTACCCCTCAATTTTATCCAAGAGGAAACTGAGGTTCCAAAGATTAAATAACCTGCCTAAGTTTGCAGAACTAGTTCTGGTTTAGGGCAAAGCCCAGAACCTCTGGCTTCCTTTTTTCCCAAACTAGAGCTGCCCCATCTAACTTTGGGGTAGAGCTGCAAGGGTCAGGTTAACTCCTGAATTTCCAGAAACACTGAGGCCAGCTTCCTTTAGACTTGCTTTCTGGCCAATACTAGTGATGGTTAGGGGCTGAACACCCCTAGTGTGGGGCCCTAGGAGAGCCTGATGGAGCCAAGGGATGGGGGAGTTATTCCTTAGGAGTGGCCAGATATGGTGGATCCCACCCCCAGTTGGGGGGAGTGTCTTTGCATCAGTAGCATTGATGACTTTCTAGCCTAGGCTGGAGGCTGGGCCTCAAGAGCTTATCAGTGGGGTGAGTTGGAGTCTTGGAAAACTGTAATACACCAGACAGCAGGGTTAGGACACAGGGTTTGGAGTCTGATTGTAATGGACTCAAGTCTCTCGCCAGTCACTACCAGCTCTGTGATCTTGGGCAGGTTACTTAGTTTCTGTCTGCCTGAGTCTCTCACCTTTAAAATGGAATGTTGTTACTTAATTCATAAAGTTGTAAGAAATAAAAAATGTATTAAGCTGGCTTGGCAGGGTGGCTCACACCTGTAATCCTAGCACTCTGGGAGGCTGAGGCAGGTGGACTGCCTGAGCTCAGGAGTTGGAGACCAGCCTGAGCAAGAGTGAGACCCTGTCTCTACTAAAAATAGAAAAACTAATTGTGGTGGACGCCTGTAGTCCCAGCTACTCAGGAGGCTGAGGAGCTACTCACGGCACTGGACCCAGAGTGACAGTGAGACTGTCTCCAAAAGAAAGGAAAGGGAAGGGAAGGGGAGGGGAGGGAAAGAGAGGAGAGAAAGAAAGGGGAGAGGAGAGGAGATATTAGACAATATATAGAAGGCACCTACAGAATCTGGCACATGTAGGCAGCCAACAACAAACTGGCTACAGTAACAATAATAATAATAGTTATTAAGTTAGATCAGGGAAGGAATTTAGAAATCTTAACCCCTTTCGTTGGATTATAGATGGGCAAACATAGGTCCAGAGAAATCAGGTGACTTGTCTTGGGTCATTCACAGGAGGATATAGAGCTCAATAGGTCCAGAGAGATCAGGTGACTTGTCTTGGGTCATTCACAGGAGGATATAGAGCTCAAGTGCTGTCCTTAAGGAGAACCACATGTAACATTGGTCTTTTGTTTGGGTTGTTTGTGGGGCGGGAGATCATAGGATGATGGGGCGTGGCCCCATGACCTACCTGGCCCTAGCTAATGCTCTGCTTCCAGAAGGTGTGAAAAAATTGCATTTCTATTCATGGCATGATCCAGGCAGAGGGCTGGGTAACAGAGTCCTGTGGGTAACATTGAGGGGCAAGGAGAGCTTGGGGGGACATTCAGGGTATAGGACTCTGACTTCCTTCCCAAAGGCACACATCCACAGAGAGCATAGCAAGTTACATGCATGTATGTGTATGTGTGTGCATGTGTGGTGGTCACCTGTATCCTTTGCCATATTCCTGCAGCTTGGCGCCAATGTGCTGCTGTTCCTGTGCACCAATGTCATTGGCATCTGCACACACTACCCAGCTGAGGTGTCTCAGCGCCAGGCCTTTCAGGAGACCCGTGGTTACATCCAGGCACGGCTGCACTTGCAGCATGAGAATCGGCAGCAGGTGGGATTTGCTTTCCCTGACCAGGCCTTCCCCTACCTTACCCACAGCTGACTTATAAGTTGGGACTGCAGCTTTGTCCAACTTCGTGGAACACAGTGTAAATGGTTCCCTCTGGATTGTGCATCACAGCTGGGGTTCTGTCCTGTCCAAGGGGTGGGAGGGGTGGGAGAAGACAATCTGGGAGGCTAAATGGGGAGTGATCAGGGAGGGCTGGGAGGTATAACTATGGAGGGCTTTGATGGAGAAGGGTCAGAACACAGTCCAGAAGGAAAGCTCAGGTCTCCACAGAAGTCCGCGTGGGCTTTGGTGATGTGGAGGGACCAGGAGGAATTGAAATGTAAAGCCAAGAGGATAGTGATGCCCTGCTGGAACCCTGGTCTAGGAGCGGCTGCTGCTGTCGGTGTTGCCCCAGCATGTTGCCATGGAGATGAAAGAAGCCATCAACACAAAAAAAGAAGACATGATGTTCCATAAGATCTACATCCAGAAGCATGACAATGTCAGGTAGGGTGGGAGAACAAGCCAAGAGGGGTGGGGATCTGTGAATCTTTGAGGGCTATGTGTTCACCTACCCTTTGTTGTCATCTTCAGCATCCTGTTTGCGGACATTGAAGGCTTCACCAGCCTGGCATCCCAGTGCACTGCACAGGAGCTGGTCATGACCCTGAATGAGCTCTTTGCCCGGTTTGACAAGCTGGCTGCGGTGAGGGTGCTGGGGTTTGGGGGCAGTGCTGACCGTGGTAAGAGCATAGCTTTACTGGCAACAGCTAGGGGGTGTGGGGCAGATGGAGTCTGCAGTGAGGGTAGTGAGCTAGGTAGGCTGGGTAGGCATGAGAATAAAGGTGACTTTTCCCTCCACCTGTTTTCCCTTCAGGAAAATCACTGCTTGAGGATCAAGATCTTAGGGGACTGTTATTACTGTGTGTCAGGGCTGCCAGAGGCCCGGGCCGACCATGCCCACTGCTGTGTGGAGATGGGGGTGGACATGATCGAGGCCATTTCGTAAGCAGTGCCCTAATCCCAGCATTCCTGGAATTGTGGGTTTCCCAGACCATTCCTATTATTTGATGTATCTTCAGGAATTTTCCTCTGTTTTGGCTGTTTCTCTGTCTTTGAGATCTGTCTGTCACTGGGGAGGGAATGGATCTATCTCTAGCCTGAGCAAAGACTCTTATGCACTCTTAAGACTCCAGCCAGCCTGGTGGGGTAGGGGGAGCTGGGCTGGTGGGGACTGGGGCTAAAGAAAACACCAGCCATACAGGTTGGAGGCAGAGCAGTAATTTCTCCTCCTCGCTCAGTTCCACGAGATGCTGCTGGGCCCCTGCTGACAAACACAGTCCTCAGACATTTGTTCTGGAGCCCCATTCAGCCTCTGCCCATGTCCATCTAAGGCTGTGCTCTCACCTCCTGCATCTGGGTCTGTCCTTGCCCACTGGGTGCCAATGGGAGCAAAGGGCCTAGGATCTGGGCTTGGGGAGGGGAAGAATGCCAGGAGCTGATCTGGAGCTGCATCCTCCCAGGCTGGTACGTGAGGTGACAGGTGTGAATGTGAACATGCGCGTGGGCATCCACAGCGGGCGTGTGCACTGCGGCGTCCTTGGCTTGCGGAAATGGCAGTTCGATGTGTGGTCCAATGATGTGACCCTGGCCAACCACATGGAGGCAGGGGGCCGGGCTGGGTGAGTGGAGGAGCCACATACTGGGGGATGGGAACGAGGTAGAAGAGCCAAGGTCTGACTCTCTGGCCCCACACAGCCGCATCCACATCACCCGGGCCACACTGCAGTACCTGAACGGGGACTATGAGGTGGAGCCAGGCCATGGTGGTGAGCGCAACGCATACCTCAAGGAGCAGCACATTGAGACCTTCCTTATCCTGGGTGCCAGCCAGAAACGGGTCAGGGCCCAGGGGAGGGGCGGTTAGGGAGAGGGACAAATGGGAGGAAGAGGCAGTGGCCTTAGGGCCCCTCCTCTGAGCCTATATCTATGCTGCCCACACAGAAAGAAGAGAAGGCCATGCTGGCCAAGCTGCAGCGGACACGGGCCAACTCCATGGAAGGGCTTATGCCACGCTGGGTGCCTGACCGTGCCTTCTCCCGGACCAAGGACTCCAAGGCTTTCCGCCAGATGGTGAGGGGCCTGGAACCTCATTTTCTTGTGTCCCTGACACACTGTCCCTTTCCTTCCTTGTTGTGGCTGCCATTTCCATGTATACTTTCTCGTGTGCGGGTAGGAGGGACAGTCTTATCCCAGGGGTCCCAAATCCCTCAAAGTATATGGAGGAGACACTCTCAGCATAGTGTTGGGGTAGGTGAGGGATTGCAGGGGTGAAGGCTGTGGGCCCTCTGCCCCACTCACATGCTGTGCCTTTCTCCAGGGCATCGATGATTCCAGCAAAGACAAGTAAGTCATTTTACTGAGGACGGGACAAAGTGGGGGGGGGGGTACTTGCACCCTGGGATAGGGCTGCCAGGAGCCGAGGCCCCCTCTTGCCTGGACCTGAGATGTATTGTGTGGGAGCATGAGCTGCACCTCTGGCTCTCCCTCCCTCCTTTGGGTGTTGCCCACGCTCTTACTTCCTCATTGCTTCTCACGTGCCATGCTCATGCACCTGTTGAAGCCATGTTCCCTGCCCTCAGCCGGGGTGCCCAGGATGCTCTGAACCCTGAGGATGAGGTGGATGAGTTCCTGGGCCGTGCCATTGATGCCCGTAGCATCGATCAGCTGCGCAAGGACCATGTGCGCCGGTTCCTGCTCACTTTCCAGAGAGAAGATTTAGAGAAGAAGGTTTGGGGATTACAAGGGCAGAAAGATGGGCTGGAGGGAGGCAGGTGATGGAGCAGATGTTTCTGAGCAATAAGGAGGGGACCACAGAGCAGCCTGAGGATTCACATCATTTGGGCCAATTGCTTCTCCCCATTGAGGACCCTGGCAGTGCCCAGCCTTTGCTGTCCCTGCATCCCCTGGGGCAAGACCCAGCACCCAGCTCAGCCTCCTCTCCCTCAGTATTCACAGAAGGTGGATCCCCGCTTCGGAGCCTATGTCGCCTGTGCCCTGTTGGTCTTCTGTTTCATCTGTTTCATCCAGCTCCTCATCTTCCCACAGTGAGACCCCTGCCCTTTCCCCCTCAGCTCCTCTCTTTTAACACCTGTGCAAGCCCATAGTCTCAGAAGCCTGCAGCCCTGCCTGTTCCAGGGGGTGGGATAAAGATGCTCATATCATCTGGATTTAAATGTTTTCCCTGGCCCTGTTCTGCTCCAGCTCCACCCTGATGCTTGGGATCTATGCTGGCATCTTCCTGCTGTTGCTCGTCACTGTGCTGACCTGTGCCGTGTACTCCTGTGGTTCTGTATGTAGAGGCACTTTGGGGCTTTGGGGGAGGGGCAGCCTGGGCTAGGAGCGGGGAGGGGTCCCATGGGGAGAGGGAGGAGAAGGGCCCCCTTCTTGGCTGGCCTTCCTCCTTGGTTGACACGACCTCCAACTCTTGTCCTTTGCTGCCTGCAGCTGTTTCCTAAGGCCCTGCAACGTCTGTCCCGCAGCATCGTGCGCTCGCGGGCACATAGCACCGCAGTTGGCATTTTTTCAGTCCTGCTAGTGTTCACCTCTGCCATCGCCAACATGGTGAGGGGCTGGTGGGAATTCTCCCACCCCTTCTCTGTGCCACACACTGCTCTGGGCACTGGGGGTGCAAAAGGGAATAAGATACATCTTTGCCCTCAGGGAGCACCCCACAGAGAGGGGGGAGGTTAATTTGTTCTCCTTCCTCCTTATTTTACCTACCTCTGTCATCCCTGGTGAGAACTTTGACCCCTAGGGTATAAGGTATCTGGGCATGGCCCTGGTAACCCTTCCCCTCCTGGTTACTCTGATACACCTGTTGACTTTTGCAGTACACTTGTAACCACACCCCCATACGGACCTGTGCAGCACGGATGCTGAATTTAACACCTGATGACATCACTGCCTGTCATTTGCAGCAGCTCAATTACTCTCTGGGCTTGGATGCTCCCCTGTGTGAGGGCACCGCACCCACCTGCAGCTTCCCTGAGGTGTCCGAGCAGTGTTCAGGCAGGGGCGGGTATCCTGCCACAGATATTAGCCCTCCTGTGCCAGGTCCTGGGGACCCAGGAACTCACCAGAGTCCCCAACTCTAGGAGCAATCAGGGACCCTGGTGTGGCATAGAGGCTGGTATGGAGGGTGAAAGATTTGGGGGTTTGAGGGTTATGGAGGGGAGGCTAGGTCAGACAGGGGAGTGCAGGGCTCTACCTGCTGGGGTGCTGTGGTCTCTGCCTCCACAACACTGCCTCTGTCGTCCTCCACCCCTCCCACAGTACTTTGTCGGGAACACGCTGCTGAGTCTCCTGGCCTGCTCTGTCTTCCTGCATATCAGCAGCATTGGCAAGTTGGCCATGATCTTTGTCTTGGGGCTCATCTATTTGGTGCTGCTTCTGCTGGGGCCCCCGGCCACTGTCTTTGACAACTACGACCTACTGCTTGGCGTCCATGGCTTGTGAGTTTATTCTCAGGTCCTTTAATAACTCTGGGAGCCTCTCTGGTGCCTGGGCCCCCTGTGTCCTTGGAATGCCACAGCTCACCTGTGGGGGGAAAGAAGGAGATGGACAAACTAGCAGCACATGACCCCAAATAGTTTCCCCAAGGAAGCCCCAGTGCTAGGAAACCCCTGTCTATAGCCAAGACATTAAAAAAAAATTTCCCTCTTGCATTTACATGGTGCTTTCATAGTCACTGTCTTAACCACCTGTAGATCATACAGCTTGGTGCTAGAACTCTGGCTAGGAACAGACAGAACTTCTGACTCCTGCTTGAGGGACACCACACCAGTTTTTCCCCTGCAAAACCCCTTGTGATATGTGGCCATAGCTTCTTGTGGTAACCTCAGGAATCTTCTGGGTTTGAAGGCCTGCTCTGCTGCTTGTTAGATGTGTGACCTTAGACTGGTGAGATAACTTCTCTGAGCCTCAATTGCCTCACCTATAACATGGCAATACCACCTAAATCACAGGGTGGGTGTGAAGATTATACTAAGTAACATTTATTGAGGGCTTACTGTATGCCAGGCACCATGCTAAGCCTCTTACATGTGTTATTTAGGTCTGATCCCTGTTTTACTGATGGGGAAACTGAGGCTTAGAGAGTTAAGTAACTTGTCTCAGGACACATAGCTGGTAAGTAGAGGAGCCACTAGGAGTAGAGATTTTTTTAACCTCTGCTCTAAACTAGCAGATTAACTTAAGTAAAAGCTCTGGCCTAATGCCTGACTTAGGGTATGTGCTCAGTAAATGCAGTCTCTGTCTCCCCTTCCATGCCCCAACCCAGCAACCCAGGAAACACTGGTGACTTTGTCTCTTATACCTTCCTGCCAGGGCTTCTTCCAATGAGACCTTCAGTGGGCTGGACTGGTAAGTGAGGGCTCTCCAGCAGCAAAAGGGAGGGCTGCCAGATGCCTCCTCAGACGACAAGCATGTCTCTCCTTACCCTCAGCCCAGCTGCAGGGAGGGTAGCACTTAAGTATATGACACCTGTCATTCTGCTGGTGTTTGCGCTGGCGCTGTATCTGCATGCCCAGCAGGTGGAGTCGACTGCCCGCCTGGATTTTCTCTGGAAACTGCAGGTAACAGGGTGGGCCTTTGGAGAGGTGGGGGAACCCAGGGATAGAACCTGGGCCAAGCCAGAAAATGCACATTTTGCTAGCTGGCTAAGACTCAGGCCGCCCTAAGCCCAGCCTGGTTCCATGCCTTCTCTGTGCCCATCCCTTACCCCTGCCCTATCCTGTACCCGCCCCTTCACTCCTTTGCCTGTTCTTTAGGCCTCATCTGTCCGTGCCTTTCTTCTTCCACGTGGTTCCCTCTGATGCCCACCTCCAAGCCTTGGCACTGCACCCACCCTTTGTGAATGTTGGGCAATGGGTGATGGGTGTGGTGTCCGCAGGCAACAGGGGAGAAGGAGGAGATGGAGGAGCTCCAGGCATACAACCGGAGGCTGCTGCATAACATCCTGCCCAAGGACGTGGCCGCCCACTTCCTGGCCCGGGAGCGCCGCAATGATGAGCTCTACTATCAGTCGTGTGAGTGTGTGGCTGTTATGTTTGCCTCCATTGCCAACTTCTCGGAGTTCTATGTGGAGCTGGAGGCAAACAACGAGGGTGTCGAGTGCCTGCGGCTGCTCAACGAGATCATCGCTGATTTTGATGAGGTACATGTCCAGTTGGCTAGTGCTGGCAGAGAGCAGGGGACTTGGAGACCAGGGGAAATAGAGAGAACTTTGGAAGGAGAGAAAGCCAGGATTGGAAGGGGCAGGTGGTACAGTGGGGAGAAAGAGAAATTTGATCGGACAGGTCAGAGATGTCAAGGGTAGGGGTAAAGGCGGGTAGAGTGGAGGCTGGGACAGGGACCTGTGAAGGTATCAGAGGCAGCAATGGGGTCAACTCCAGTAGAGTAGGGCCATCATCATTGGGGAGCAAAAGAGGACATGAGGATGTTTGTGGGGATAGGATAGGTCCTGGGTGGATATCATTGAAAAAGGCAGTAGTAGTCTGTGGGCAGAGCCTCATGAGACCAACCAACATCATCCGCTGACTAAAATGTGTCTGGAATATCCAGGTCAGGAATGGGCCTTTCATTCACTGTTTAGAAGTGAAGTCACTTGCTCACCCTGGGACTTCGTTTCCCAAAAGGTGAGGGTTGGGGTAATTGATTCTTTTTTTTTTTTTTTCTATTTGAGGCAGAATCTCACTTTGTTGCCCTTGGTCGTGTTATGGCATCATAGCTCACAGCAACCTCAAACTCTTTTTTTTATGTTCTGTTATTTCACTTTTTTTTAAATTAAATGATAACTATGTACATTAATGCAATTCTGGGGTACAGTGTGGTGTTTTCACATACAATTTGAAATATTTTCATCAAACTGGTTAACATAGCTTTCATGTCATTTTCTTTCTTTTTTTTTTTTTTTTTCATTTTCTTAGTTATTATGTTAAGACGTTCATATTCTACTCTTAGAAAGATTTACTTGTACCCTTATAAGATAAACCATAGAAGTGATCCCTCCAATCTCCCTCCCTCCACCCATTCCCCTCACCCCTCTCCCTCTCAGCAACTTCAAACTCTTGGGCACAGCAATTCACTTGCCTCAGCCTCCCAAGTTAGCTGGGACTACGGGTGCCTGCCACAACACCTGGCTGTTTTTAGAGATGGGTTCTCACTCTTGCTCAGGCTGGTCTTGAACTCCAGAGCTCAGGCAATCCACCTGCCTTAGCTTCCCAGAGTGCTGGGATTATAGGCATGAGCCACTGTGCCCAGTGAGTAATTGATTCTTTTTTTTTTTGCAGTTTTTTTTGGTCAGGGCTGGGTTTGAATCTGCCACCTCCGGCATACGGGGCTGGCGCCCTACTTCTTTGAGCCATAGGCGCTCCCCAATTTGAGTAATTGATTCTTAATGCCCCTCTGTGATTCTGTGCTTCGTGAGTGAGTTACTTCAGTTGACTTTCTGAAGGTGTATGCTGAAGTTCTGGTGTAGAGTCTTAGTATTCCTGTTTTCCTATTCCCTCAGTCCAGGCCGCAAGAGCCACATCTGGAAGGGGACTCTTTTTTTTTTTTTTTTTTCCTGAGATAGAGTCTCAGTTGCCCTGGATAGAGTGCCATGGTGTCATAGCTCTCAGCAACCTCAAACTCTTGGACACAAGCTATCCTCTTGCCTCAGCCTCCTGAGTAGCTGGGACTATAGGTGCCTGCCACTTGCCAGGCTAGTTTTTCTATTTTTAGTAGAGACGGGGTCTCACTCTTGCTTAGGCTAGTCTCAAACTCCTGAGCTCAGGCAATCCACCCACGTTGGCCTCCCGGAGTGCTAGGATTACAAGTATGAGCCATTGCACCTACCTGGCATAGAAGGGGGCTCTTGAAACAGGGAAGTGGGGAAGGGAGCCAAGGCATGGCAAGGAATGAGCACTGGGGCAGGGCTGCATCTGGGCTCATCTTGACAGCTGAGTCCCCTTGTGTTTCCAGATTATCAGTGAGGAGCGGTTCCGGCAGCTGGAGAAGATCAAGACGATTGGTAGCACCTACATGGCTGCCTCTGGGCTGAATGCCAGCACCTACGATCAGGTGGGCCGCTCCCACATCACTGCCCTCGCCGACTACGCCATGCGGCTCATGGAGCAGATGAAGCACATCAACGAGCACTCCTTCAACAACTTCCAGATGAAGATCGGTAAGAGGCCTGGTTGCTTGACAGGTTTTTCCAGGATGCTCTCAGGGTAGAGCTGAGGGATGGGGTCACAGATTCCCCATCCGGGCTCCTGTGGGGCTTCTTCCTTCCCACCTCCTGTGTCAAGTCTGACACTGAGAGCAGAGATGATTAGGCACTGCCCTGGACATTTTGAGCACACCTTAATCTTCACATTATTATCCCCTTTTATAGATAGATTGACTCTCAAAGAGATTAATAAGTCACCCAAGGTCAAACAACTAATAAGTGGCTGAGGTGGGATTTGAAACCAGGTTTATCTAAACTCCAATACCTGTGTCCTTACTTTTATGGCCAGTCTGGTAAGAGGTACTTCCTCTCAGATGAACTGGTGGATGGGAGTGGTGAACAGCATGAGTTCTGGGGTCAGATAGTCTGGTTTGAATTCTGGATGTTCCATTTACTGGCTTATTTAGTAATTCATCTAACTTCTCTAAGCTACAGGTTATCTGTAAAATTGGGATAATAATACCAACCTTTTGGAGATATTCTGAGAATGAAACAATGTTGAAATGCTCACTAGAGGGGTGGTACAGATTACAGCTAAAGCATAGATTTCTTGACTCAGGAAAACTCAGCTGATGTACCCAGATCTTTACAACCGGGAGAATTGTCCTTTTCCTTCCTTTTTCTCTGGGTCCTCCTAACGGTGCCAGGAAATAGGATGACTCCCTGGATTGACCCTGGAGCATCCACTAGTCTCAGTCTCTTGCTGTTCTCCCCACCTCAGGGCTGAACATGGGCCCAGTTGTGGCAGGCGTCATTGGGGCTCGGAAGCCGCAGTATGACATCTGGGGGAACACAGTGAATGTTTCTAGCCGTATGGACAGTACGGGGGTCCCTGACCGAATCCAGGTAAGGGCGATATGAGCAAGGGCTGGGAGGAATCTGGTCCAGAGGCTTCTACACATCTCTAGTCTGCTAGGACAGGGGATTGGATGGCAGTGTTCTGTGGTTGGTGGGGCAGGGATTGGGGGAGGGGAGCTAGCCTGACCAGTGAACCCTTGGGTCCCTGCAAATGCAGCAGAAGGGACTCCAGGCTAAGCAGGCTCCCTTTCAACTCCCCCCAGGTGACCACGGACCTGTACCAGGTTCTAGCTGCCAAAGGCTACCAGCTGGAGTGTCGAGGGGTGGTCAAGGTGAAGGGCAAGGGGGAGATGACCACCTACTTCCTCAATGGGGGTCCTAGCAGTTAGCAGGGCCCAGCTAGAAATTCAGCTGAAGGGACCAAGGCGGGCATTAAGTGGACTCTGTGCTCCCTGGGTGGAGCTGTGGCAAGGGGCAGGGAGCTGCTAGACCCTACTGACTGCAGAAGGGGACACCTCAGCAGACTGTGCTTGGACCATGCTCGTCTGCCCTCAGACTGGTGAATGAGGGGCTACCAAGAGGATTATGCAAGTGACTTTTTTAATTGGAGTAGGTCTGTTCCCTCTCCAACTTTTGGGAACAGGGGAGGCAGCAGCAACAAAGGCAGGGGAGCCCTCCTGCCTGAGAGATTAAAATGGCAGCTTGCCATGCCTGCCTTTTCCTGCCTATCTGGGCAACAGGTTCAGGGCTAAGCCCTTCCTCTCCCTTTTTTTCCTGGGAATATTTTGTACAAAGATTTGGGGGCAGGCATGAGGAGTGCCTATTCCATGCTTGCCTTTGCTATGCCTGCGTCCCCAGCACTGGTCCTGGGCACTTTCCTATCCCAGCCAGGTCCCCCTCCTAGGCACAAGGCAGAGGAGGGAGATGCTCTGGGGACCCAGTTCTGCCCATATTTCAGGGGAATGTTTCCATTTGCCAAATCCTAGTCCCATGATCTGTCCCCAAAGGGGAACAAAGGGACTCCTGACAGCTCAGATTTAGCCCCAGTTCCTGCACGCTCCAGGGAACGGGGTGTCTGGCCTTATTGGTACTGTGAAAATGCTCAGCAGAAAGCAAGCATGTGTGTGGGATGTCAGAAGATCAGGAACTGGAAGTTCACCTGCAGGTGCCAAGGAGCAGGCTGGCCAGGGCAGGGGTGGTGCCAGACACTGATCTGAGGACCCCTCTAGGGTTCAGGCTCAGGTCTCTCTGCCTCAGCACTCTCTTGCTGTCTGTTGGCAAGGGGGCGTGGAGCATCTCTACCCTTTCTGTTGCCAAATAGAAAAGGATCAGGGCACGGAAGAAGATGACCCTGATCCCAAACCCATCCTCCCAAGTTTCTAGCACTGGGGAGGGCCTGTGTGTTTGTGTACCTCTGTGTGCATGTTGGTCTTTGTGTGCGTATGTTTTCCAGGTCTGTGTGTGTCCTCGTGTTCCTGCTCCTCAGCTCTCCACCCCAGGTTGCCTCTCTCCTGTGGGCCTCTTTCTTCTGGGAATAAGGCAGGGTTTCCTATTTCAAGGGATGCAGAGAGATGCCCAGGTAGCACAGAAGTGGGATGGGGTGTGGTAGCAAAAGGAGGATGGCTGGGGAAAGGAGCCCTTTTTGTGCCAAATCCCAAAGTGCCGTTTGGGTGCCACACGTGCAGCACAACTATCTCCTTGCCTATGGCAGGGACCCAAGCACCTGCTTGAGCCCCAGTGCTCCATGCACTTGAACTGTATGTATGGGGTTTGGTGGACAGAGGATCAGGAATTTCCTCGGTCCCTCAGACAGTATCCTGGGATGTGGTATGCTTTAGAGATCGTGTTGGATTCCTCTGAGGACCCAGATATTGGTACTAGGGGATGGGACAGGGAAACCTTAAACTTGGCTTTCCCCAGCTTTCAGCCTGAGTCTAACATGTTCCTAGATCCCCAACCCCTGTGAAACCTCCATGGGCTGGGAGAAGGGTTAGGAGGTTGAATTCTAGATTCCCTTCTCATCCTTGCCGCCTTTTTACCCCTTTCCCTGCAACCTCCTTGACTCTGGCCTGAATTAGTTGGTGCCTTGGTTTCTCTGTCTGTACCTATTTAAGCCAAAGGCACTAGCCTCAATTTTGCTTGAAGATCACTTTGTCTTGGAAGTGACTAGAGAGGCCGAAGAGAATGAGTCCCCAAGTCACTGGCTTTGGGGAGTGGAAGGGGTGGGCAGTGTGCGTGCCTTTCCACATCCCCTCCGATGCCAGCTCTACAGAGGCCTGGTTTCTGGCTCAGTACTTTCTGCTTTAGGAGTTCTTCATGCATCAGCCAAAAGGGCCACCCAGGCACTTCATTAGCCGAGGGCAGAAAGGGGAAAAGACCAGTTCGTCCAGACAGAAAGTCCACACCCCTGCCCTGGCCATACTCCCAAAGAGATAGGGACTGATGGTACCATGGGGTAGGGGGTAAGTAGACTGAAGTGAGAAGATCTCAGCTTTGGGTGACTCGTCTCTGCTTCTTGCCAGGTGGGGGGCTGTCCACACCCTGGCTCCCCATACCACAGTGCCAGCCATGCCCTTTTCCTGGCTACCATTGCCCCTTTCCTCACCAGTTGGTGGAGGAGTCAGGATGGGAGGCCAAGGGCTTTGGTTTTATAATGTAACCACTGTGGGGGTGGGGGGAGGATGATGTACCATGTATTTCAGTGAAATATTTAATATATTTAAATACCAATAAAATCAAACTCTTTGTAAAATTCCGTTCTCTGCAGCTGTTCTGGGCCCTGGATGGCGTCAGAAGTGGCAGAGTCTGGTACAGGAGGTAACCTCTTGCTCCAGGGCTCTGTAGGTCTCTCCTCTAGTCAGAGGGCTTCATGTGACTTTCTTCCTGCCAAGGTGAAGATGCAGTATCTTTAAAGAGAGTGACTACTCTAGGCTTTTCAGTATCATGTGAACCAGTGTCTTCCCAAATTTGTTACCTTGACCTCTGCTACACATGAGGTCAAGACCCCTTGCTGTTGCCTCTCCAGTGCCTTGAGCCATCTCAGACCTCACACCAAGGTCTGGCTCCTTCAGGAATCTCTCACACATCTGCTTCCACAGGAATCTGGGCATTGGAATACCCACCCCCGGCCCTTACCCAGTGCACACAAATGACTTCTAGTCCAGTCTATTTACTTTGCCTCCTTAAGCCCTCCTCCCATTAGTCATCCGCCTGATCAAGCACACCTCCCCACGGCCCCTCTCTGAGCTCCTTCCATAGTTCTTCTTGTCCGTCTGCAACCGTATCCTCCTCAGTACAGACTGAAACTTCTGTCATTGAGAATAGAGTGATCCATAAACCTGGAAAGGAGAGAGAGGGTCTCAGACCAGACTAGAGGGGGCGAGATCCTTAAAAATACCCATGAAGGGCTCAGCGCCTGTGGCTCAGGCGGCTAAATACACTGGAGCTGGCAGGTTCAAATCCAGCCGGGGCCGCCAAATAACAGTGATGGCTGCAACCAAAAAATAGCCAGGCATTGTGGCAGGCACCTGTGGTCCCAGCTACTTGGGAGGAGGAGTCAGGAGAACCGCTTGAGCCCAGGAATTGGAGGTTCCTGTGAGATGTGATGCCATGGCACTCTACCCAGGGTGATAGCTTGAGGCTCTGTCTCAAAAAAAAAAAAAATAGCCATGAAGATTACCACAGGGCAGAAAGGGCAGGGGTGGTAACAAGAAAGCGAGGCTACTGCCAATGACAGTAGCCTGGAGGGGTATAGATGCAGCAATTAAGGGAGAGGGAGCATCCCTATCTCCCTACAGAAATACTTGGCATACCCACAAGGCAAAACACAAAGATGCAGACAAAGCTTTAACTCCTTTGAAAGCCACCACTGCCCAGATTCCCTTTTTCTGGGAAGACCCATATTGCTCCTTCTATTCCCCAACAGCAGAGATGAAACAGTCTCTGAGGATTGAGGTGAGGAAAGGTAGTCCTTTCCTTGGTGTCCCCATCCTAACCTCTCTCAACCTCACCTGGTCATTGGGCTTTTTATGAGACAGTGTCGTGGGCTCCGAATCCATGGCATGCTTTCCTCTGGACGCACTCCTAGATCATGGGCCCACCAGAAGCTGAAGTTCTGAGCATCAGTCAAGGGCACTCTGAAGACCTGATTGGGGACTGAATGGGTGGAGGGGAGGGAAGGGCAGGTTATTGAATTCCTTCAAGTTCACTGCTCACTTTTCTGCCTCAGGGCAGCAAAAGCCTAGCCCAGTAACTGGGCATGACTAGGTGCTAAGAGGTCCTAGGAATGTGGTCACTACACCCTACTTTGCTTCCGGATTCCAGCATCTCACACCCTTCATGGTCAGATGCATCAGTCTTGGTTCTTCAGCTGGTAGTGAGCCTATCTCCAAAAGAGCCTTCCTCACATGCTAAGGTGGTGGAAAAACAAGTGGTCAACCCACTTGGGAAATGTGTGAGAGGGGATCCACTGATTCATTATTTTTCTTTTTTCTGGGCTTAATCGTCCTCATTCCCTTCCCTCTTTGAAATAATGTCTGCCTTTGCTCACTGTTGGTTATTCTCTGAAACTCAAAAAAGATACCACTGCACATTTACATATGGCTGATAAATACCATTAATTAAGTGTCTATCATGCTGGTGTTTTTAAAGTTTTGAAATAATATCATGGGCGGCGCCTGTGGCTCAAAGGACTAAGGTGCCAGCCCCATATACCAGAGGTGGTGGGTTCAAACCCAGCTCTGGTCACAAAATACTGCAAAAAAAAGAAAAGAAAAGAAAAAGAAATAATATCAGACTTACCTATAGTGAAAAATTATTATTATTTGGGTAAATATAATTCCACCAGCGTAAAATTTGTATACTTTTAAAATTTAGAATTACAGTCTCATTACATTCAAAAACATTACATTTTTGAATTAGTTGTTTTCCTACCAATTATAATAAAGTTTTTTTCTTTGATTATTTTATTTTAGTTTTGTTGCTCCACAGTTTTAAAAAAACTTCAGATTAATAGGGGGTATAAACAATTAGGTTATATTGTTTGCATTTGTTAGGTAACGTCCAAGTTGTAGTCGAGCCCTTCACCCAGGAGGTGTGTCTGTTAAGTGAGAGCACACCGATTCCCCTGCCTAAAAATATAGAATGCTTCACGAATTTGCATGTCATCCTGGTGCAGGGACCATGCTAATCCTCTCTATATCATTGCAATTTTAGTATATATACTAAGTGAGCACTCATTAGTAATAAGCTTGAAAAAAAGTTTTACTATTAGAAATGACTCAGATGCCCCTCTTTTTGCATTTAGCTATTTTGATTTTGGAAAGTATTTCAGTTTTTTAAATTAAGCTTTAATTTTGAGATAATTATAGATTTACATACAGTTATAAGAATTTATGCAAGGAAAACCTGTGTATCCTTTACCTGTTCCCCCGATAGTAATACCTTGCAAAACTATAGCACACTATGTAACCAGGTTATTGATATTAACATATTGATAAAGAACAGTTATATCACCACCCAACGGAGTCACTATTTTATAGGTAAACACACCCCTTTTGGTAATCAATCAATGATCTGCTCTTCATTCCCATAATTTTGTCATTTTAGGAATTTACATAAATGGCATTATACAGTAGTGATTTGGGGGGGGGGATTGGCTTTTTTTTACATAGCATAATTCCCTGGAGATTCCTATAAGTCATTGCATGTATCAGAGTTTGTCCTAGATGCTTTTATAAATGTACATTTTCTCTCTAACTTTCTCAACAGTTGCTAAAGAGTATTCCCATTGCCAGATGTTTAAGAGAAGTTAAGTGGTTAAAGGAACCTTCCCAAGGTCATACAACTTGTTTGCACTTTGGCTCAGTGCCTGTAGCTCAAGTGGCTAAGGTGCCAGTCACATACACCAGAGCTGGTGGGTTCAAATCCAGCCCGGGTCTGCCAAACAACAATGACAACTGCAACCAAAAAATAGGTGGGCATTGTAGCAGGTGCCTGTAGTCCCAGCTACTTGGGAGGCTGAGGCAAGAAAATCACTTAAGCCCAGGAGTTGGAGATTGCTGTGAGCTGTGATGCCACAACACTCTACCCAGGGGGACAGCTTGAGGCTCTGTCTCAAAACAAAAACAAAAACAAAAAAATGTGTTTACACTTTAAACTCAGTTCAAATTCCAGAACTGGTGCTTGGTCTGCCACTCCTCACAGGGATAATGCATAACATGCAAAGTACTTTCCAAAATTGTTCCATGTTTGGTTTGATCGTCCCAACAATTCTGAAAGAGCAGTAGAGTAGACATTCTCTCTCTTTCTCTTTCTCTTCACCCCAAATGAATGAGGAAGTTGGTTAATAAAGGATAAGTGACTTATCCAAGGTGCGACATCTAAAAAGAGACAAACAATCATTTCTGGTTTTACTCAATGGTCACCTTTGCAGGAGTAGCGTTTGTGCAGGCGCACTTTCACAACTGAAAAGTTGGAAAGTTTGCATTTTGGCGTCATACAGATGAAGGAGTAGCGAATTCTTGCTTCATTGGTTCCAGTCCTCCCCCATTGCTCTTTGGATGGCAAACTTTTTGATTCTACAATAGCTGATGAGGGAACGTGGACTTTGGAGGATAGAAAAATGGTTCATATTGTTCTTACAAAGACAAAGAGAGATGCAGCAAATTGCTGGACTTCTCTCCTAGAATCTGAATATGCAGCTGATCCTTGGGTGCAAGACAAAATGCAGAGAAAGCTTACATTAGAGAGATTCCAGAAAGAAAATCCTGGTTTTGACTTCAGTGGAGCAGAAATCTCAGGAAACTACACTAAAGGTGGACTAGATTTCTCAAACCTTGAGAAATGACCAGTGTTTTTTTGCTACATTCAGTGGATCTTAGTAGATATTGCCAACTTAGTCATAAGAACAGGTTACATGGTGGAAGAAAAATGTGGATGCCTACAGTTAACAAATTGCAAAATATATTTTAAATGGTTCTAAAAATTGCATTCAAGTATGATTTACAAAGGAACATGTCCTGTGGGAATTATTGTATGGCTATATGGTAACTTTTTTTTGGACTTGTTTTTGCTCAGCATGAAGTTTTTATATGCTGCATTTTACTAATTTCACATTTAACCATATTTTTAGTACAAAATAATTTAGGGTAGATCATGTGAAATGAAAGGGTGCCTCAGGTAATACTAAGTTTTCTTTTGATAAGTGTGGTGTTCAATAAAGTTTTCTAAATAGGAATTGTGTACCCCTTTGCCTAAGTATACCATTTCACACAGAGAAATTAGAGTACTGAAAAAATATTAAGGAAGAAAAGGCCAGGTATGGTGGCTTATGTCTTTAATCCCAGCACTTTGAGAGACTAAGGCTGGAGAATCACTTGAGGCCAGGAGTTTGAGACAAGGCTAGGGAACATAGCAAGGCCCCCTCTGTACTAAAAAATTGCTGATGAATGGTGGCATGCACCTGTAGTACCAGCTATTCGGGAGGCTAGGATGGGAGGATCACTCGTGCCCAGGGGACAGAGGCTTTAGTGAGCTATAATCTAGCCACTGTACGCCAGCCTGGGTGACAGACTGAGACCCTGTTTCTTAAAAAAAAAAAAAAATTCCACAAGTGTATTTTGAGTAAGTTCATTTTAAGGTTTATGAAAACTTAGTTAGAAAATTATTCCTGGATTAAGGGAAGAAATTCAAAAATATTTAAGTACCTAACTACAGGAATGGATTAATTTAGAAGAGAAAGAGCTAAGTGAATATGGTTTTGTTAGTGGCAGAAAGTAAAATAAGTCAGTGATTGTAAGTCAGTGGCATCATTTAGATCTTAAGTAGGAATTGTCTGCAGAAATTTCATTTCATCCTGTTTATGTCCTTTTAAATCCTTGAAAAAAAGTGTCAATCTCAAATTCATAAAAAAGTTAAAAGTTGTTTTTTTCTGAACCATTTGTAAGTTGATGTGATGCCCCATTGCCTCTGAGGACCTTCATGTGTGTAGTTGCTTCAAAGAAGGACATTCTCTTAAGTAACTACAATCCAACCATTAAAATCAGAAAATTTACATTGACACTACCATCAAATCCTCAGACCTGTACTCCATTCGTATTGAACTGATCGCCCCAACAGTGTCCTTCGTAGCAGGACAGAATCCAGTCAGAATCATATTGTCCCTTTACATGTCAGGTGTCTAGAACAAGTTCTCATTTTTTCCTTGACCTCAACAACTTGGAACTTAAGTGTATTATAAGCCAGTTTGTAAAACATCCCTTATTTGGAGTTTGTATGATACTTCTTCATGATTAGATTCAAGTTATATAGCTTTAGCAAAAATGTTGTAGACATCATGATTTGTTTTTAACTGTATCCTGTTGTGGATCAATACTTTCAGTTTACCCTATTCGTGATGGTGTTAGTCATCATTGGTCAGGGTAATGTGTGCTAGACTGCTCCACTGTAAAGTTACTCTTTTTATGTTTATAATTATTTTGTAAGAATGTAATTTCAAAATACTACCTTGTTTTTCATCAAAATTGCAAAAAATAAAAAATAAAAAGAGACAGAACCGGACTCAAACCTGGATCATCTCCTTCCAAGTCTGATTCAATTTTTTTGTTTTCTAGACAAGGTCTCAATGTTGCTCAGGCTGTGACAGCATTCAGGATTTCTTTTTTTTTTTTTTGAGACAGAGCCTCAAGCTGTCCTGCTGGGTAGAGTGTTGTGGCATCACAGCTCACAGCAACCTCCAACTCCTGGGCTCAAGCGAGTCTCCTGACTCGGCCTCCCAAGTAGCTGGGACCACAGGTGCCCACCGCAATGCCCGGCTATTTTTTTTTTTTTTTTTGGTTGCAGCCATCATTGTTGTTTGGCGGCCTGGATTGGATTCGAACCTGCCACCTTAGGTGTATGTGGCTGGCGCCTTAGCCACTTGAGCCACAGGCACCAAGCCAGCATTCAGTTTTATCTTGCCATGTTCACCCCACCATTCAAGTCTACTTTCCCCCTTTCTCCTCTTGGTCTTTCCACTTGGCTCTTTCCTCCCCTGCCCTCTAACCATGCCATACCACATCCCAGGCGTTCTTTTTTCTTTCCCTAGCATGGTTTCCAATCCGAGATACTTACATGTCTTTAACGACACCTTCCGTACAGCTTCATGGTAACTTTGGTGGCTATTCTGGTGCACGGAATAATTCCCAGAGTCTGAGAAAATGGAGGGAAGCCTAGTGAGCACTGGTTCCTTCTGGCCAGAAATGAGAGTAGACTTGTTCACTGGTTCCTTCTGGTCTGAAATGAGAGCAGGCTTGTTCTGAGTACTTGACAAATGCCTTTTTGATTCTGTGGTTCCCTGGTCTCCATGTCAACCAGGTACATGGCAGAGAGTCTTCCTAGCCACTCACATCTGATTCTCACAATCTCAAAAGTCAATGCCTCTGACAGAGAAGAGGGATCTTCCTCAGCACTCCATTGCTTCTTCCTGACTCCTAAGTTTTGAGTGGTCTTCCATAGGTATTGGGATATTGGACAAATACTTAGGGTTAGTGCAGGTGAAAAAAGACCTTTATCTGGGCTTGACGTCTGTAGCTCTGCAGCTAAGGCACCCAGCCACATATATACCTGAGCTGGTGGGTTCGAATCTGAGCCAGAGCCTGGCAAACAACAATGACAACTACAACAAAAAAAATAGCTCGGTGTTGTGAAGGGCACCTGTAGTCCCAGCTACTTGGGAGGCTGAGGCAAGAGAATTGCTTAAGCCCAAGAGTTTGAGGTTGCTATGAGCTGTGATGCAACGGCACTCTACCGAGGGCAACATAATAAGAATTTATCTCAAGAAAAAAAAAAGCCCTTTATTCGGGTGGACACTCCTTTC
>CAUYQV010194501.1:0-25193 GCA_963574575.1 Galagoides demidoff | reverse complement strand
CTTAGCAAAGTATCACAAGAATGGAAGAAAAAGTATCCAATGTACACACCCCTATTATGAAACTAATTTATACCTTTTATATGAAAGCTATAACCTAATAACAGCCTAAGAATACGGGGGGGGGGGGGGATGGATGGATTGGAGGGATCACTTCTGAGGTTTATCTTACAAGGGTACAAGTGAATCTTTCTAAGAGTAGAATGTGAACGTTTTAAAACAATAACTAAGAAAATGACATGAAGGCTACGTTAACCAGTTTGATGGAAGTGTTTCAGATTGTGTGTGAAAACCCCTCACTGTACCCCAGAAGTGCATTAATGTACATAGTTACCATTCAATAAAAAAAAGAAAGAAAGAAAAGAAACTCTAAAAAAAAAAAAAAAGAAAGAAAGAAAGAAAACTCAATACCACTGACAATAGCTACAAAGAAAATAAACTACCTAGGAATATGCTTAAACGAAGAGGTGAAAGAGCTCCACAAAGAGCTCATTGAGGAAATAAATCACAGATGATACAAACAAATGGAAAAAACATAGCATGCTTATGAATTGGTAGAATCAAAACTATTAAAATCAACATTGTTAAAATGTCCATACTACCCAAAATGATTGATAGAGTCAATGCAATCCCCATCAAAATACCAACATCAGATTTAGAAAAAATAATTCTATGCTTCATGTGGAACCAAAAAAAAAGCCCAAGAACTCAAAGCAATCTTAAGTGAAAGGAAAAAATCTGGAAGCATCACTTTACCAGACTTCAAACTATACTACAAGGGTATAGTAACCAGAATAGTATGGTATTGTCACAAAACCAGAGAAGTAGACCAATGGAACAGAACAGAAAACCCATATATAAAACCATCTACTTAGAACCAACTGATCTTTAACAAAATAGACAAGATTATACATTGGGGAAAAGAAAACTTATTTAATAGATGATGCTGGGAAAATTGGGTAGCCACATGCAAAAGAGTGAAACAGGATCCATATTTCTAGCCACTCACAAAAATTAACTCAAGATGGATAAAAGACTTAAGTATAAGGCATGAAACCATAAGAATTCTGGAAGAAAATGTTAGAAACAACTCTTCTAAATATTGTCATAGGCAAACAATTTATGAAAACTACCCCAATGGCAATCACAGCAACAACAGAAATAAATAAATCAAATAAATAAATGGGACTCGATTACATTAAAAAGCTTCTACACAAAGAAACAATTGACAGAGCAAATTACAACCTACACAATAGGAGAAAATATTTGCAAGCTATATATTCAATAAAGGCCTCATAATCAAAATCTATAAAGAACTCAAGTTAATCAACAAGAAAACAATCAAACAACTCCATAAAAAAGTGGGTAAAAGACATGAATAGAAACTTTTCAAAAGAAGACAAACAAATGGCCAATAAATATATAAAAATGCTCAGCACTACCAATCATCAGGGAAATTTACATTCAAACCACAAGGTATCACCTTTCTCAGTTAGAATGGCTTTTATGAAAAAGTCAAAAAAACAATAGATGCTAGTGTGGATACAGAGAGAAAGGAACACTTAAGACACTGTTGGTGGGCCTGCAAACTATTACAACCTCTATGGAAACAGTATGGAGATTCCTCAGAGAACTTGCAATCCCACTACTGGGTATTTAGGCAAAGAAGTCATTTTATCAAAAAGTGACCAGCATTCATATGTTTATTGCAGCACAATTCACAATTACAAAGATGTTGAATCAACCTACCTGCCCATCAATTCATGAGTGGATTAACAAAATGTGGCATACATATGTATATATTCCATGGAATACTATTCAGCTGTGAGGAAGGATGACTTAATGCTTTTTGCAACAATTTGGATGGAACTGGAGATCACTATCCTAAGTGAAGTATCCAAAGAATAGAAAAACAAACACATGTACTCACTGTTAAATTAGAACTAACTGATGAGCACACATGTGCACAGGGGGAAGTAAAACTTAATAAAAATCAAGCAACAGGGAGGAGGGAGGAGGAATGGGTGATGACATACCTAACAGGAACAAAGGACATGATCTGGATGATGGGCACACTCACAACAGTGACTCAAGCTTTATAAAAGCAATTCATGTAACCAAAAATATTTGTACCCCTATAATATTTTGAAATTTAAAAAGAATCAACATAAATAAATAAGAAAACATCGTCAATATCTTTAGTAATCAGAGAAATATGACTTAAAACCCCATTGTTATGCCACCATGCAATTACCATGCCTAAAATTTTTTTAAAAGTTTTAAAGGATCATATTACCAATGATTTGCATGAATGTAGGGGAAGGGAAATGCTTATATTTGTACATGCCATCATGAATATAAATTTAGAAAACAGTTTGGTTTTATACACTAAAGTTGAGCATACATAGAACCTATGATCCAACAACCCTACTTCTATAAATATATATCCAATGGTAGTGTGTTCATGGTAGGATTCTTCAAAATAGCCAAATCAGACAACAACCCAACGTCCATCAACAAAAGACTAGAGAAACTACCACGTGTTCACTCAATGGACTAGAGCACACCAATTAAAGTTACCTATCTACAGTTACGTGAAACTGTAGAAGTTGAAGACAGAGACAGGTGAAAAGCAGAAGGGCCCAGGAGGGGACCGTCTAGTGTACCGGCGATGGTCTCTCTCCTGACTCAATGATGGTTACACAGGTGACTGAGTGCGGTGATTCACGGAGCCTGCATGTAGAGAATTTTTTGTCCTCCTTTCTTACATGTGTTTACTTCACATAAAAAGAATAATATCCTTAAGCCAGAAATTTTATGTGTAGTAATTTTATTCGTTATGGATAGATAAGGCATAAGTATATTAAAATTAGTTTCAGGCATTCGTGGGGAAACAAAAAAACTGAAAACAACTGGAATTTTTATCAGTTGATGACAGGTTTACTACTAAATTATAGCACATTCAGGAATACTATAGAAACTTTAATAAGAATGAAGTGTCTATGTTTGCTAACATGGGACAATCCTCAACATATGTTAATATTTAAGCAAACAACCAAGCAAGAGATATAGGACAGCGTACAAAGTATGCTATCATTTCATTTATGTTTATCATTAAGGTAGAAACAAATGAATATGTGATTTATACACACCTATAACATATCTGGGAAGATGGGTAAAAGATAAAATCCTGTAATAGTGGCTGTCTCTGAAGTCGGAAGCTGGAACACGAGAGGTCACAGACAGAAAGGAAGCTTTTTCTTTTTACTGTTTTCATTGGCATCATATGAACTTAATTATGTATATATTACCTTTTCTTTTTTTATATATTTTAATAAGCTATTTATTTATCCCTGGACAGAACCACTCTCCACAGCAAGCAGATTATTTAGAGTGGGTCCCTCTAAATTCCGAGGGCCTGGAATCTGCAGTCTAAGGGGCCTTCTTCCCCATTTTATGGCTTAGGTGGGAGTATGGCTTTGGCAGAACTGATGTCTCTGCTGGAGAAGGAAGGGGGACCTGGGCATGCCCATAAAAGTGGCCACAGGCTGGAAGGTTGATCGGCAGGCTGGAAGACAAAATTCTCTCAATGAAGTCACTTTTACCTCAATAGAAGGCTGGGAACTGGTAGGGAGTGTTATAGGAGGACTCATTAGCAGGTTGCAGAGAGAAATGAGAGGGCCATCTGGGCCACCTGCAGGGTCGGTGGGGGCTGCTGCACATCTTACCCAAAAAGGCAGGTAGGGTAGCTATTAGGCCCAGTACCTCAGCATGATGATAGAGTGGTTTCCTCTCTCAACAGTGACAACAATGGAGGGGATCAGGTAGAGAACACCCCCCCTCCCCCGCCCCAGCAAGGATTCAAATCACTCCAGGGTCAGTTGGTGTCTTGGTGTTTAGGTCACACATGTAAATGACAAAGAAGACAGCAGCCAGGATCATTCAGTCACTGACAGGGAGGAGTGCCCCGGGTGGAGGCACCGGAGCAGACCAGAATCCCCAGGCATAATATAAACTCAGCAAACAGAACTCCCTCTCAGGGACTGGTGCAGGCCGCCCAACAGCCAGGGGCTGAGAGGCGCTCAGAGTCTGCCCTGGCATGGGCTGTGGTCTTCGGCTGAGGCTGTGCTCACCCGTGGCCAGCTAAAGGACGCTGCACACCCAGCCTTCTCACCGCCATCTGGCCCAGAAGGGGGCTCCCAAGGCGAAGGCACCTTTACAAAATAATAAATTAAAAGGTGATATAAATTTTTTCAAGAAGTTGAAGTGATTTTGTGAGCCCAGTTCCCAATTGTCAATTTTCTTGTTGTTGCTTTTGGATATGTGTGTGTATCAAAATGCCTTTTCTTTGGGGAGCTGACATGGCCTGGGGTGAAGGCTGGGAAACAAGTGCCCAGGAGGGCTAACAAAGGCAGGTGAGAGCCAACAGGCAAGTAGAGACAGGTTCAAGGAAGGAGGGCAAGAGTGCAGATGGTCCCCAGTCTGCGCAGAGCCTGCAGCTGGGCTGATGAGGCCAGTTCAGCAGCTGAGAAGTGCAGGTCAGGGAAACCAGAGAAACTCAAAGCATATGATGCCAAGGACCCCAGGAGGGAGGCTGCCCTGGAGGGAGCATGCAGCTGATTCACTACTTGCTCTCCCAAACCTGACACCGCCGGCAGAGTTCAAAGGGCCAAGGACAAGAAGACACTGCTCTCACCAGTTTATTTGTATTGATCCGAAGCGTGATCAGCCCTGTAATGCAGTCTCTGTTTCCTCTGCAAAACCTACCTATGCATCATGTGTGCACACAATGGTCTTTTAAAAGGCTGTGGATTCACCCAGTTTCTAAGGCATAAAAACATAACCTTTGGTCAGAGCTGCTTACCAGGTTTTCACACGGGAAGCCCTGCAGAGGGCCTGAGTCACCGGCTGATGGGAAAATGGGTGTGTAAAAAGACACCAACCTCTGATTACCCTTGCTTTGTGCCTCTCATCTGATCATTACACAGAGGTTTCAGTCACACAGGTCACACTATTTTCTTTAAACATGTTTAGCCTGTTAACAACCATCACGTCAACATTTTACCTCTAAAATTTGTTGAGGGGCACAGCTTTAGAAGGATCTATTCCAGCGCATCAGATGCCGTGCTAAGAACTCTGCCACATTGATCTCAGGACCCTAAAGACTCCCACAGAGCAGAAATTCATGTTGGGGGAGCAAACTGAACAGTAGGACAGTGCCAAGGCCACCAATTTGAAGGAGATCCATTTCCCAAATTAACTTCTAGCCAACAGAGTCCTTTTGCCATTTAACACATCTATAGCTTCTGTACAGTGATGCCAAGTTTATTCTCTGTGCAGTTTTTTGTAAATCACATCCAAAATATGATTTGGAAAAAAATGCACCTTCTTATGAGCCCACTGTGTACTTGAAAGACCCAGTGCACAAATCATGTGCACCTGTACCATTTCCATCCGGTTCTAAGCTAATTTTAAAAAGGCTCTGAAAGCCTGCCAACAGCACATGTGCACAGAAGATAAAATGTAATAGCAATTAATCCAATCATCTCTGATTTAACGTTAATTTAACCCAGTGGATTATGCCTTGTTTTGTGTGCAACTGTGTTGATCCTGCTACATTTCAGAGAGCCCCCAAATCAATCAAGTCACAATCCCTAATTGCAGTCAAAATGGGGAATTCCACTCAGCAGGGCCCTTCTCTAGAGTATCTATTCCTCCTAAGGAAGAAAAGGAAGTCAAAGAAAGAGGCGTCTCTAATAGCAGGCTGCTAACACTGCAGCTGATGGTGTCAGGACTAGCTCAGAGCAGTGGCCTACTGTTTGCTGGCATATTCAATTGCATCAGGGCTTCTTGCCAGAATGAACAGGAAAGGGCTATCACAGAAAAGCCAATGGAAGTGTAGCTACTGTTTAAACTGGAAACAAACAACAACAAAAATTCTAGGGGCACACTGTTTTCCTTTCCCTTTATTTGCAATATGGATTGAATGACGATAGCGGTTAAAGACCTAAATTAGGACAGCTGTAATTGAAAGAAATACCATCCTTCCCCCCTGAGTCTGATTTAACTGGGTTAGATTGTCAGTCTGCATTCTTGGAACTAACCGAGGGCTAATTGTGAGAACATTTGTATTACCACGTGCAAGCAATAGAGAAAGTTTCAGGTCACTAATTCTTCCCATTTAAATTTCATTGAGAATGAAAATCATAAAAGGTGTTACCTGGGCTCAGGACAGCCCCAGAAGTTCAATTGTAGTTCAGCCTTAGTTAAAGATTAGTTAATAGATACTTCACATAGAGTGCCACCATGTTCTTTTTCATAATTTTTCTCTCCCCTCCTCCCTTCCTTTGCAGCTGAGAATAATTAACTGTTCTTTTGTGAGTGTCATTTGTTCTCAAGGAATTAAATGCCACCTTATTTCCCAGCGCAAGAATTCAACTGTCATAATTATAGCTTCATTTCAGAAGCAAAAAAAAAAAAAATCATAATTTATTACAGATTGTTCAGCATGTGAGATAGGTTTAAATGTCATTGGAAGTAAATTGTGGCATGTCATGAAGGGGTTTTAGCCACCACTGTAATTGATTTATAATTTCACATTTAAAATGAACAACATTCACCCATTGTTCTTGTATTATATAACTGTGACAGCAATCCCTGGAGAATGAGGCATTCAACTTGGTCAATACACAATAATAATAACAATAATAATAATAACAATAACAATAATATGCCAATTTTTAAGATAAGCAGTGAATTAGCATAAGTACTAAGAACATATGTGTTAAAAATGGGAGCTCAATCTCTATAATAGAAGGTAAAAATATATTTCAGAGAGAATGCATTTGGATATTAGCATTGAACTGTATAAAATTAAATGACTCCCAGGGGGTTTAGTGTAACTCATAAAATTAAGGACCATCAGAATTAAAGTTTAAACTATTCTCTACCCAGAGTTATAAGGAAAGGTACTATGATTGGAAACAGTGGAGATGATTTTTACTACTTCTAATATCAAGCAGACTAAGAATCAATTTCACTTTGAATGGTAATTTGCTAGGTTTACAATGTGACCCTAGTATCCTGAGACCACACAGAGGTGAAAGGTAGTGTGGTAAAGGAACTACAGAAATACTTGCTTAGACCATTAACTGCCTGCAGGTCCATTTTGTGCAGAATGAAGTGAGTTCTGTGATGGTTCTCATACCTCAAATTCATACTGATAGATGTATGCTATCTGGATGTGGATACAGACGCAAACACAAGCTCACCACAAAAGCAGGGACAATTGATGACAACCAAACCATATGAGCCACAGTTTAGAGGCAAATTTGGAACCTTCCCACCCCACTTCCTATCCCCCCCAACCTATAGTCTGTTGAAATGCCTCACTTTTCCTTTCTAGTAAGTCAGTAAGACTTTAAAAAGTCAGTAAGATCATCTGAGTACAGAAAAGCTTTGGAAAGACAACATGTGGCAGACTGAGCAATGGCTCCCCGAGATACCCACGTCCTCATCCCTGGAACCTGTGAAGTTATATTATATGGCAATTCACATTGTTCAGATGTGATTAAAAATAAGGAGATTATCCTGCATTGTCTGGGATGGCCCAAATATATTACAACTGTTATAAGAGGAAAGTAAAAGAGCTTTGATGACAGTAGAGAAGGCCACATGACCCCAGAAGCATTGATTAGAGTGATGCAGCCAGAAGCCAAGGAATCCTGGAAGCCTCAAAAAGTAAGAGAGGCTGAAACAAATCCCCTGCTGGAGTCTTCAGAAGCCCAGGTCTGCTAGCGTCTTAACTTTAACCCCGTGAGACTCGTCTCAGATTTCTGGTACCAAGAACTGTAAGAGAAGACAACCACTGTGTTGTTTAAAACCACTAAATTTGTAATAATTTGTTATAGGGACAACAGGAAGCTAATACACGGGCTATAGAGAAAGATCCTGATTCACTAAAAAGTCTGTCACAAGATCAAATCATCTCCATACTGAGAACCAACCAGGGCTCAGGTCCTACTCTGGTGTTCAGTCAAGCATCCAGCCTTGTCAGGATCTGGCAGACCCCTGGTAAATGGGGTTAGTACCTTTATGAAGAGAGATCCCGAGCTCTCTCTCCCATGTTTTCCACTGTTCAATGTCACCCTGAGAACATAGCTGTCTCAACCAGGAAGCAGGTCCCCATCTGCTGGTGCCTTCATCTTGGACTTTCCAGGTCCCAGACCTGAAAAATAAACGTTTGTCATTTCAACTACTCGGTCTATGGTATTTTTGTTAAAGCCCCTCACATGGACCAAGACAGGTGGGAAAGCATGGAACTTATAAGAGAATGGGAACAGCTCAGCATGACTGGATGTGCTGGACACAGCCCAAATAACAAGAATTAATGGTAGAAACTCACTTGGTGCCATGTCCCCAAGCCTTAAGTATAATACAGGTATGGGATTTGCCATGGAGAAAATAATTGTCACGCAATTGGTCAAACAATTTAGTCAGCAATACTTCCTGGGCAATTTTTCCCCCTACAGTATGAGAACAAACAAAAAAATCCTTCCTCTGATTGCAGACTAGTTCGGGAAATAGGACATGCATGTATTAATGAAGTAGAATTCTTGCAAGCAATGAGTTAACATATTCAAATTAATATCACGCATTAAATATTTTATTAGAAAAAAGTAATAAGGCTTTTAAATAATTAGTATCACACATAATTAGTTTCACACAGATCAACATAAAAGATGATTAAACAGAGTGGTATTCCAAATGAGTCTTTGTTATTTCTGAAGTACATTAACCTCTGGCCTTTATTTCAAAAAAACAAATAATATGCATTGGCAAGCTTCCAGGCTTTTGAGTCCAAGGACACAAATTCCCCTGCCCACCAGGAGTTTACAATCCAGTAAGACAGTGTGATGGACGATGTTACTGTTCATGATACTACTGCCTCTCCCTCCCCAAGGAGTATAATACATCTCCACTTCTAAGTTGTTTTAGCTAATGGAATATAGTCAGAAGCAAGTTTCTAGCCAGAAGCATTAAACCCAGATGTGTACTTTACCTTGATTTCTCTTTTTCCTCTGCCATGAGCCCAGTAATATCCCAGAGAGAAATGGGAGCTGCTTCCCATCAGCCTGGGTCCTGTCAAGGACCAGCGCCATTGCCAACTCATAATGGAAATGCAACAAGAGAAAGTAGTAAACCTTTATTGTAAGCCACAAGGTGTGGTATTCAGGTTTATTGTTAATACAGCATAATCTAACCTACGTGGACTGATACTGCAAACTAACGTGTGAATGTGCACAACTACAATACAAGGTCAAGTTTATGGAGAAATCCAGGATTCCAAAGGACGAGGAGACCACTAAAGCCTAGACCCCATCATCATCAGCCCAGCCATAAAATGTTCTCCTTTCTTTCCAGTGTCTTTTTATGTTGTTTTTGCTTTTATTTGCTTTAAGATCCAGCACTGAGTAAATCAAAGACCTGGCAGCTAACTCATCAGCTGAGCCCCATTCCCTCTCTCGTACTTGGTTCTCAGTCCCCACATACCCCAAACCTGTTGTCGAGGACCAGGTGAAGTGAGCCAGGCCAGTGAGCCCCTTGTTCACTCAATACTTACTCATTGAGCCTCTACCACGTGCAGGTTACCCAAGCAGCAGAGAGTCAGAGATGGAAGAAGAATCCTGCCCTCAAGGCCCTCAGTATCTGGTGAAAGCACAGACCAGAACCATGCATCTCTGAGTATGAAAGACCAGCACAGAGCACACAGGGCATGAAGGAGAGAGGTCTACTGAAGCCTGGTGAAGGGAGAGCTGGGTTATCTACTGCGATGAATTAAAACCTGAAGCCAACATTGAAGGAAGGAAGAAAGGAGTTAACCAGGCCGAGGGAAGGGAGGGAGCAGCACCTACAAAAGTACAGAGTAAGGGGCAAGTTGGCTTCCCAGGAACTGCAGGAGTTTGGACAAAGGGAGTGAGACGGCATCAGAGAAGGGGAGAGTCAAGGAAGGCCTTGTAAGCTATGCTACAAAGTTTGAATTCTGCACTAAAGGCAATTGGATACCCCCCACCCAAAGCTTTTAAACTGTGGAGTGGCATGATCTGATCAGATTTGCATTGTGGAAAGGTTTCTCCGGCAGTGCCAGCAATGGGAGATCTGAGAAGAGCTGTCCACTCTTGGGTCATGGAAGTCTGTTAGAAAACTCTGGCCATAATTCTAATGGTTCTCACCAGAATTTTGGGAGCTCTATTTGAGAAACAGAGTTTCTCAAAGATATGCAGAAATCGAATTAGCTCATAGGTAGAGATATGTAAAGTCAGTAAGGAAGCACCAGAAAGTTACTTGATCCTTCTCTACCCCTTTGAGGAGATCTGAAGTTTTGGGATTTGCATAGCATCTCTTGTAATTAAGTATTGAGCTCACATCTTGATTAATTAAAAAAAATTAGTCTCCTACTCCTTTTCTCTCCCTCAGTCCTTCCCTCCACTCACACAGGCATGTGTATGTTCCTAACAAATGTGTTCATTTATTCATTCATTCATTCCACAAATATTTGTTGCAGACTCAGTATGTGGCAGGCATCGTGCTGGGTGTGGGGTGTACAGAATGAACAGAACAGCGTCCTCGCCTCATGGAACTGGCAGTCTTATGAGGAGACACAAGATAAATACACAAACAAATAAATAATTACAAAACACAAATCTGTGCAAATACACAGCAATGGAATGTTAAGCTCTAGAATAGCAGCTCTGTACATGTACACATAGAAAGGTTCTGGAAGTCGATCAGATGAGATAGAAATATGAATGTATCTATATTTAATTCAGATTAGTGTCATTCTAGAGAAGAGGTATTGGTATATCCAAGTTGGTGCTGTTACCTCACAGCATTTAAAGTCAAAGTCAGAGTCTTCAAATAGGAAACTGGGGTAGGGAGGAGAGGGGAATGGGGAATTCTAGCCTACAGAAAAAATTGTTTTCTGTCTCTGGGCATAATGAGGCCCATACACGCTCTGAGGGATCTCTGAGAGATGCTCACTGAAGCACTTTAGTGTGGATTCAGCCCCTCATGTAGGTCTAGCTTGAGGCCAAAATGAGACAAGACCCAGTTGGGTTGAAGCACTTAAGGCTGCTGTATTTTTAAAAGTCAGAAGTAAAAGAAAAATAAATTGGGTTCTGCATTGGTTAAAATTTCCCCTAGTTGGAAGCTCAAAGATGAAATCTCCAGATCACTCATTCAGCAGCCCACCCTACTGAAGCAGCCTTTTCAGAGTTGCTCCTGTCACCTGAAGACAAGAAGCATCTATCAGACAGTTAAGCCCAGCTTCAACTCGGACCCCTCTGGACTCCGGGTTCTTCTGCAGACGGTGGAATCAGCTCACAACTAGGCTCTGGCCACCTAGCCACAACCAACAGGAGGACAGAAATCACTGTCAGCTACTGGCCAACAAGGCTGAATTTAAATGATCAGCCAGTGGGCAAAGGGTCTCTACTTCATCATAGCTTTTTCATGCCATCCACTCATCTGTTATAATTTCCCAATAACCAGATAAAAAGAAATTTAATTAAGTGCAAGATTTACAAGGTTCCACCCTTATGTGAATTGTAATTCAATACAAGCCCATTCTAGAAAATGGGCTAGAACATAAACCAAATTCTTTATTTCTTTACATACCCCTTTACACACACACACACACACACACACTATTTGGCAACTTGTCATTCAGACTGATGGCAATTATTCACTTTGAGCGTTTGGCAGATACAATGGGACACTACTTTGGCAGTAATCAAAAATCATCTTCCTTTGTGGTTGTTAATCAAAAATTTATTTCCCAGTGACTAATTCCAGGAAAAGGTTATCATCTACTTTGGTCTGCACTTATTTTACCACTACCAAGAGATTCTTTTCTCTCTTATCCTCAGCATTCAGAATTACCATCATTCCCAAGACCTCTTTGGGTTCCTTGACCAGAAGAGGCGTTTAGCTGTGTCATCCATGATGTATTGCACATTTAATTGCACTATGCAGCTATTCAAAAAGCATTCAGAAGTAATCATTTAGCATTAATATCCCAGGGCAATCCAAGGTCACAGTACATTAAAAACTAATTCACAGTGGTTCAAGAATGCATTTTTCATATATGGAGTAACATAATTCTTTTATGATAAAAGTGATAGTGGTATTACAGGGTGATGAGATACAGGATATTCTGAGTATCCGTCATTGGACCTATTGTACAAATGGCAAAGTCAGACCTTTGTTCTTCTCATAACTCAACACACCACTAATCTGTACTAAACACTACTGACCATGTTAACCTTTTATATGACTGACCACGCTTTAAGGAGCAGCAGACCTCATTTGTAATTATAGACAAGATGAGCATTTAATACCGACTGTGATAATTTCACTCTCAAATTTTATTATCTGCTATTTTTTCTGGTCATTCTAATATCTAAAATTGTAACATTTCTATAGGTACATATAACCAACGGGTTTTTGGTGAAAAATTACACCAACAGCTGTCTGTGTGTGTGTGTACCTTATTAACTTCCTTTGAGGAATACTGTGGAAGATGAAATAATTACATCTTGCATCTAACATCTATCATATTGAAGTCATAGTGTCCCAAGGCAACAGGCCCCCTATACAACATAGAACGGGCAGGCTGCACTCTCCAGAATCTATCATCTCTCACCAACCATTAGCAACACCATACCACAATTTGCTGCCATCCAGCAAATTGTTAGGAGCTATTTTGTCACTTCCCAAGCAATATTGTCAAATTCATTAAAATGCAAAATTCTGCATTCAAAGAGACCAGGTTATGCTGCCAATCCACTGTTTTCTTTCCTATTTTGACAGACTTCACAGTCAAAATCTACTTTGCCACTCGGTCCATCTGGATTGGACAGAGGTCAGAAGCTTTGTCCTGTTCGAGGTCATTCGAGATGATTAGTAGGCATTACTATAACCCTGTGTTCAGGACACCATTCTAGGTGCTGGATGTGAGAGCAGGGTGGGCATACTTGGGATGCAGACAAGGTAAGGAGCCATAAAACACAAATAACATGTAAATTTGGCCAGGGAGTGGTAACAGAAAATTGGAACAGCTTTGACTCGTGACTAGTCACCAATGAGTACTGCAGATGTTCAAGTGCAGAGCTCAGAAGCAAGGACGTTACTGGCCACCTCTGGCCTCTCCTCGGCCCCCACAGTAGCCCAGAGCACATCCTGGTACACAGGACAGGTACTCACGGTGCCCTGTAAGCTGCCATCCTCCACACCCCTGAGAAGTTCTGTGCCTGACACTGCAAAGGAAAGGGAGAGCCCTGAAGGTTAAATGATGAAGAGGAAGGTATGAGATGCGGGAAACCATTCTCAGGGTGACAAAGGGATAGATTACTTAAACTGTTAGATAGCTCTATTTCGAAATAGTTTCTGACACAAAAAGCTACCTTTAATCTGATTGTAATTTAAAAGTAGCAAGCTCTTTGTAGTCATTTAATTGATTAACAGCTATCACCCATAAATCCATAGCCCAGTGGAACTGGAGAAGTTCTTCAAAGGCATAAAAAAAGTGCTTTGGCATCTCAGCCTCCCGGTCAGGAGGACCAAAGCATTTCTCCCTCATTCCCTTTCCTCCTTCTTTTCTCCCTTTTTTTTTTTTCTTCTCTTCCAATTCTTCATGAGTGTAGGACTTTGAGGACTAGAAATATTATACCAAATTCTTAAAGGAAAAAGTTAGAAGAAATGGAATAAAATGTGGCTGAGTTTCTAGAAATCTCTCTAAGGAGGCACTGCTATATTAAATAAATCTCCCACCTTGCTTCCAAGTAGCCAGCCTTTCCATTACAGAGCCGGTTAGATTGAATGATAAATAGAGAATTGTGTAAATCTAAAATTGGCATTGATTGGGGTCTGCCTTTTAGCATTTCTCTTTTAAAGAATATGCTAAATGGGCCCCTCATGACCTTTCCCACCCTCCGGCCAGCCAGGAGTCTTGGACCAATTATATACACTGTCCTATCTCTTAAACAGAACCAGAAAATCAGGACTTGCTAACGAAAAGTAACTTTTCTATAATTTCCTCAGGAACATTTATTATTCCCACCTTCATCAATAGCAGTACACCCACACCCCTATGTCCATATCCCCAGCAAATGATAAAAAGAGGTAAGAAAGGAGATCTGGATAAAAGTTGTCAATCCTGAGTTAGAGTGTCTGTAACCATTGCATTTAAAGTCATTTAAAGACTCCTGGTATTGGTTTTGTCATCTCTATGATGAAAAGGATAGACAAGTTCTTCTGTGTCCCTTTGACACTTAATTTTCTATAATTTTTTATTGTAAGTTAACACATTATCTGAAGACAAAATCTAGCCACTTGGATGGAGATGATCATAGAGAAATTGATCCAGAATAAGAGAATATTGTTAGTCTTACTTTATAGATGAAGAAATTAAAGCACTGAATGATTAAATGACTTCCCCAAGGTCAATATGTTCATGAGGTAGGGTCAGTAATCAAACCCTGACATGGTTGAGCAGAGGCTGTGGGGTCAAATCTGGATTTTAATCTTGGTATTACTGCTTGCTCTGTGACCTTGGGCAAGTTGCTGAAACTCTCTGAACACTGGTTTTCTCATTACTACAAATGGGAACAGTATAACACCTGCACCTCAGAACTGTCATGACTTACCACGTGTGAAAACACCTGATTAGCGCTTGACACACAGTAGAGGCTCAGAAAGTATTCATTTCTTTTCTTAGCTATACCACCCATCCATGTGTGCCAAAGGAAAGGTAAGGGTTTGCTCTAACACAAGTAGATGTTAGCGACCTTCACTAGCCACAGTTTCTAGCTGAGTGATTTTAATCTCTGTGTCCTACTGCCCTCTTCTGGATATCAAATATCAGATCTGATTGTGAATTTGGCTTATTGGTCCTACCTAATTGAGCAGACTCTGGACGTGATGCCTATTTCATGGAAGCAATTATTTGATGCAATAAGTGGACATTTACAACAGAGCAAAGAGCTAGAAATGATAGAGTGATTACTAACTGCCGTATGTGGTTAAGCTATGATGAACTGTTCCTTTCACCTGCACACCAGGTAGTCTGATTGAGAGTTCCAAGCCAATCATAAGTACACAAACATGCAGATACACAGGCCGGAGTAAACCCCCCAAACCATTTTACAGTGGACTTGGGAATGAATCCTAACCTCATTGAGGTTAGTCACACCTCTCAGACTATCTGTTAAGCCATTTAGTTTTAGCACATATCTTTCTCCAAGCTTTTAAGACATCAACTGTGCTTATCCACAAAAATATAATTCATCTATTTCTAATTCATTGATACCTTTTGTAACAAACTAATGCTTTGTAGCAAGTCAATGTGCAAAAAGCCAAATATATCTTTTTAAGTGTTCAGATGTTTAGGAGCATTTTTAGGTAAACATGATGAACTGTATCAAATGAATCACAAAATATTTAAGATCCAACTAGCAGACATATTAAATGATAATTTACGGACATTTTAGTAATACTAGAAAGAAACATTTATTTCAACAAAGAGTTACATTCAATTGTTTACCTAAAAATTAATTGAAATTAAATAATCTGTTGTGTTACCTGATGATCCAGCAAAGGTACAAAGATCTGAGTGATCCACATTTCATTTTTGAAAAAAATATGGAGACAACTACTAAATAACATCTTAGACTTTTTAAATCTTGAGGGGAATTTTTAAATTGGTTATGCTCAGTATCATTACAGCTTTAGGAAAAAGTGAATAACCCTTGGCTCAGAATACACAGATCTGTTAGTGGGCAGATGGATGGGTGGGCGGTTCAACAGAAGGAATACCCTTAGAATTTAAAAACTTCAGCATATTTTTCCATTGTTTCCCGGATCCATACATTCCCAAAACAGATTATTTTTTCCCTAGTGCTTCAAACATTTACTTTTTGAACCATATCACCAGAATGGAAATTTAGATTCCTCTAAAAGCAAGACGTACATAAGAAAAAATTTTTGCTAAGTCAAATTGCATTTGAAATGTACTCAAGAGAGATTATAAACGTTCCGAAAACAAATTCTCCTATGAAGTGAAGAATGATTTTATGCGTGTAATAACAACCTTATTTATATTTATAAATCTCTATTGTCACACATTGAATTTGTTGAAGCAGAACTTGCAAAGCAGGATTATTATTATTTGTCAGAAAATGGGAAGAACTGCCCTTGTGTAGACTTGAGGTTTATAAATGAGAAATATTTCCATCATCACCCAGGAAGGAGTAATGAAGAAAGGGCCACTCCGTACTGCAGGATACTAGACATGTGCTCTGTTCCCTGCAGGGACACAGGCACACCTTCCAGCGCACGCACGAATCCGCGCTTTGTTCAGCAAACACCAACGTTCTACAATCAAGACTGCTTCCAAAACCATCTTCTTAACAAATCCCAAACCTGAGGCGACAGAATGAATGACTCATTCCTCTGCTCCTGTGCCTGCTTGTTCGTTCTTTTATTATGATGTTCTAATTATTATTTCCATATTTGTCACTTACTACATATCTAATCTATGAACTCAATAAAACTGTGATCTCTTTGTCTTATTCTCCTTTTTATCCCCAGCACCTAACCTGATGCCTAAAACATAGTAGATACTTGAGTAAATGTTATTGCAAAGGTGGAGAATTTGTTTGAAATTCCCCGGTTTGTCTGTGTGTTAGACACTAAATTTCTTGGTCAACCAACCTCTGTAACACTTCTCGGCAGCCACCTCCTCGTGAATTCAGTTGGATTGGTAAGCTTTCAGTCACAGATAACATTCAACTATGGGTTGATCAACAACTTAGTGAAAATTGAGACATCAAATGGATATGTGGATAAATAAGCTTCCAAGTTCCTTCAAAAATGACCTCCTGTGATCCTAAAGGGGGGATCTTTTAGGAGGGATCTTTTGGGAGGGATCTTTTCTCACCTCCTCATTTTCCTTCTTACTTTGTAAGACCTACTGAGGCAATGAGACTTTCTTCCTGATTACCTGAGATGTTTTGAAAATACTCAACTGGGAAAGCTAAACTGTACCAGCAAGATAGATCCTGGGGAGGTAAATCACTCAGGGAATTTGCCTAAACTATCTCCACTCTCTGGGCGCCTCCCAAATTCTAAGGCCGCTCATTACTTGGTACTGATTTTGACTCAGATGCTCTTTCACATTTCCCAGCTGGGGCATATTCTCTCTCACCTCCACTGGCATTTCTTCAGGCACCAATGGTCCTACCAGTTTTACGTACAGCTGATGAAAGCACTACCATGCCAGACACTTTACATCCATTATACTCCTAAGAGCTTAACTATGGTTCTCACCTTAAAGGACCAAGAAACTGAAACTGAATAACTTGCCCAATTCCTACCTCTAGAAAGTAGTAGAGCCCACATCCTTCCTGCTCCAGGGTACATGTGCTTAACCACTAATCTGGGGCTTCCCAACCATTACTGTAGACACAAATCATCCGAGGATCAGTATTATAACCAGGTTCTGAGTCAGTTGATCTGGGAAGGGGTCTGAGATCTTTCATTTCTAACAAGCTCCCAGAACCAGACATCCACTAGTTGTCTGATTATTCCGAGGAGCAGGGCCCTGTGCCATCTACCCTATCTAAATTCTTCTTTGCCTTCAGGCTTTGAATAATGAGCCCATCTTGGCTCCACCCTAGATTTAGAGATAACCAAGAGGATAATATGAGAGCGTGGAGGGGGCAGTTAACTGTTCCTGGCACAGGCACTCTAAGCCACACAGTTACCTACCCACACGCTGACCAGCACCATGACTGACTGCATGGCCAGCACCCAGGCGCATTAACGGAGCAGGCAAGCATCATCCATCTACTGAGGGATGGGAAGAAAGTCTCACACTCCTTTCCCCTCTGACCTAAACACAAAAGAATTTAAATTTAACTGTCAATAGCAAATAAATAAATAATGCATTGAGCTGTTGAACAATATATTGTCCATAAATTGCTACTTTTTAAAGCAAGATACTAAAACATTGGGGGGGGGGATTAAAAGCTAAACAAGAGTACTGACACCAAAGGAAGACCAGGACAAGCAAATTTAATGACTTAATGTTGCACAATATAAAACCATTCCAGTTGAATAACTTTTAATTCATTATAATGCATATATGCCAATTATGCCTGATTTATTAAGAGTAGTTACACAGCGCTAGATCTTGATATATAACACTGGTTGCCATGACATCAAGCCTTTACAAGGACATCTTAAGGATCATGAAAGTGTCAAGGTGATAAGTTTGACACCGTCCGGCTTTAATGATTGACGATGATGCTGTTGCATTGTCTTGCCGAAGACAGCATGTCAGACACAGTGTAAAAACACAAGGTTTTGCAAGCATGCAGCCTCTTACCGTCTTAGAAATAGTTTTTAAAAAGCCAGAAGGAACTTGTGTCACTTAAATACAAGATCGTGTGGGTGTGTTTGTGTGTGTATGTACAGTCTATACACACCCGTACATGTATATATACTGTCATTCCTCACAACAGCAGGATTAAGTCCTGAGCAATATGTTGTCAGGTGATATCACCACTGTGTGAACGTCATAGCGTGTACTTACACAAATCTAGACGGTACGGCCTACTGCATACAATGAAACCTAGTGCTCCTAGGCCACAAAGCGTGTTGCTATTACAGGCGATTGTAACAAAATAGTAGCGTATCTAAACATAGAAAAGTAAAATATGGCATAAAAGATTTTTTTCTAAAACGGCACACCTTACCATGAATGGAGCTTGCGAGACTGGATGTGCCCCAGGTGAGTGAATAAGTGAGCAGTGTGAACATCCAGGATGCTACTGTACCCTGCTACAGATTTTACAAACACTGAGCACTTAGGCCACACTAAATTTAGAAAAAAATACTTTTCTTTGATAATAAATTAACTTTTGTTAACTATAACTTCTTAAATTTATATACTGTTTATTTTTTGAGCTTTTTGAATATTTTGTAACAGTACAACATAAAACAGAAATACTTTATGTAAAGCTATCCAAAAATATTTTCTATCTTTAGATCCTTTTTCTGCATGCCCGTTTCTATTTTTAAAACTTTTATTTTTCACTTTTTAAACTTTTTTGTTAAAAGCTAAGACACACCCACAGGGGCTTAGGCCTCCACAAGGTCAGGATCATCACTGTCACTGCCTGCCACCTCCATCTCCTGTCCCACTGGGAGGTCTTCAGGGCAGCTACACACGTGGAGCTTTTTGTCTCCTATGATAACAATGCCTTCTTCTCCGATACCTCCCGAAGGACCTGCCTGAGGCTGTTTTACAGTGAAGCTTTTTTTTTATAAAGTAGAAGGAGTACGCTGAAAATGATAAAAAGTATGATATAGTAAACCTATGAGCCAGTAGTGTAGTTATTTATAATCATTCCAAGTATTAGGGACTATACATAACGTGTGTGCTATGCTTTTATACAGCTGGCAGTACAATAGGATTGTTTAAATCAGCATCGCCACAGACACATAAGTAGTGCATTGTGCTACCATTTTAGAATGGTTCCGCTGTCACTGGGCAATGGGAATCTGTCAGCTCCATTGCAGTCTCATGGGACCATCATCTTATATACGGATTGTTATTGACTGAAATGTTGTTAAGTGTACAGGACTATATGTGTGTGTGTTTATAGAAATACACATATACACATGTGTTCTTCTATAAGGACATAATCATACATCTGTACATTTAATTTACTCTTCCATTAGCAAATAAATGTAATTAAAAATGAATTTTGGGTGAAGGATAAATAGAGATTGATAGGCAGTCAATCTATTCTACATGGTACTGTAAAAGTACATACATGACATTAAGTATTTGCCAACACTCACAGAACTATACAACACAAAGAGTGAAACTTAATGTCAACTACAGACTTTGGTTAATAATAATGTATTGATACTGCTTCATGAATTGTAACAAATGTACCACATTAATATAAGGAAGTGGAGGAGGGGAGTGTGGGAGGGCATAGAAATTCTCCTTCCTTCATGATTTTTTATAAATTAAAACTGACCTAAAAAAAAGTTTATCAGTTAAAATTATATAAAAAATACATAGAGATGTGTATAAAACCCTGGAGGATCTATTACACAGAAAGCTCACAAATTAAGATGGCATGGTCAAGAAATAAGTGGCACCGCCAGGGGAGAACAATGTTGCACTCATGAAGTTGAAACATCTGTCTTGGGGGCTCACAAGGTGGCCCCTCCCCTTGTCACCGCCATCCCGTTTCTGCATCCCCCACGCTCACCCACCCACACACAGCATCCTCACGTACCTTGTGCCTGCCTGACACTTCCCGTTATCCTCACTGCGTCCTGACGGGAGTCCATCCCTGTTCCAGGCCTCAGCTTGCCCATCCAACCTGCCCATCCTCTGCTCCACTTCCCCAGGGCTTCTCTCCCTGCAGAGATGATGCTGATAGAGGAAAATGAACCATCCTGGGCCACGCTGGCCTTCACATAAGCACTCACTCCCACTGGAGTGCTTGCCTTGGCTTTGCCAAGGACGCACGTAGCCAACAGCCACCAAGAAATAATTGTAATGACAGGAAAACTGTCTTTCAGATCCTGAGAACACACCTGGAGAGGAGATATTTTGAGGCATGGGACCCACTTTGAAATCAACCACCTCAGGAGTTGCCAACTCTGCCCTTTGGTAAAGAAAAGGAAGGAAGGTCTGCATTCTGGGCCAAGCTTAGCACACGTCAATGACGCTCATCAGGTGGAGAGAAGACGCTCGCTCCACTTCAGCGTTTATTCCATCACGGCCGTCCTGCCTTCATCACTGTCAGTCCTCTGCTCATTTCAAGCAACAGTATCATGTGCTCCTAGAAGCAGTTCTGTTTTGTGTCTCGTTCAGGGACAGTTTGGGGGCTTGCTGGGGTCTCAGAGACAGAGCAAGACCGAGTTTGGTGCTATAGAAGGGGAAAAGGGAGAAGAGCAAAGGAGGAGACTGTCACAATTCAGGAGTTAATGTGTCGCTCAACGTGCTCCCCAGAAGATCCTCCTACCCTTAAAAAAAAAAAAAACTCCTTTTCTCAGGTATTTTCTTTCTAACCACATTTTCTTTCCCCCGAGTCTCCGCTGACTGTCTCTGAACTTTGTAGAAAGCAACAGCCCCAGTGTTGCACAGTGTATTTCTGCTCCGCTTCAGCAAGGAAGCCTGGGAACCACAATCCCTGAAAGAACGATCCTTTGTCTGCAATTATTGTTATAAATGTTCCTCTAGAACTCACTAGTGGCTAGATGGTCTTTAGTTTTATTTGAGAACATTCCTGGCTTGTTTTCTATTAAAGGCTAGGCAGGCAGAGAATATAGTAAATGAAAAGGTATTTCCAGCCAGGTTCTCAATGAGATTTACTTTTCAGTAAATAAAGTACCCCTGGGAACAAACTGCTCATCCTTTGAGATGGATTACTATAGTTCCTATCATATCTGTCAATTCGGGAAAAGAGACAATTTGCTAAGTATCCCGTTTCCCTGGAAATTAATTCTTATGTGAACTGCTTCAACCACTTTGTGCTTTTACCTCCTAGATCAAATATAGACTCTTGGCCTCCTCTTCAAAGCCACCCACTACTCCATCTCCTCTCTCAGAGCCTCTTCCACCCTCTTGACAGCTGCACTGCAGCCAGCCGTCAGCTGCTTTCTGGCTTCCCCGCCTGTGCACGTGACAGCCTCAGACTCACTGCAAATGCCAACTGCCTCATCCATTAATGGAGCCCATCCTAGAAAATGACCCAAACTGATTAAACCAAAATGTTTGTTCCTTGCCAAAACACCCTACTAACTCCTTCCTGTCTGCCTTCATAGCAAGTAAATTGTCGATTTTCTGTACTGGGAATAGTCTCCTTGTTACAAATGGATTGACAATAAGATCTATTTGCATTAGCAAGTCCTACCTGCCCCAGTCCTATCCAGCGGGAAGTACTGAAAACAGCGATTTAGCTTTCCCCAGTGCCCAGTGTTGGGATATAGAGTAGTTAAGCAACCACCTCTCCCTTTGCAGGTTCTGAATTCATTTGAAAGCAGATGCCAGAAGCCAAGGAAGGGGAAGGGTCAGAATACCTGATTACATTTATTTTAAAAGCTGGATTGAAGAATATGGTGAGGATTCTGTCCTCCCTCCCTAAAAACTGGGTTCCAACTACTCCCAACATACGCAGCTGAATCCACATGAGCAGAGATCTGATTGGGTCTGATAAAAATGTGTATCGCTAGGTCTGTTTAGCACTGGACGCTGGAAAAAGGCTTTTATGATGCCCAGGCTAAAGCTGGTCTGCCAGATCAAAGTTTAAAACAAGGAGAGGTAGGTGCCAACTGCTTCATCCTTTAGCTGATCCCATCCTGAAAAGTATGCCTTGGTAGCAAATAATCTCAAATCACAGGAGCTCACAAATACCATGGTTAGTCCGGACACATGTAACTGGTCAGCTGCAACTCTCTTCCACGCCATCTTCACTCCAAGGCCAGACTGATTGAATTGAAATTTTGCAGAGCAGAAATAGATATTCCAAATCCCACCCTGGCATTTAAGGCTTCTAGTCAAAAGTGATCCACTTTACATCTGTGTAGTAAATTTGATTCTGCCCAAATTGAGGTCCGACATTTACCTTTAGCTTATAGGAGGTAATCATGTTCTATCTCTTAAGAGTATCTTTGTTTAGGGCAAGGCTGGCCACATAAACCTTAGGGTGGAGCCAGCCACACCTGATACAATGTGGTCTGACCGTGCCTCGAAAACCAACCACGTCACTTAGGATAAGTGCTTTAGGTCGATCACATGGGCAATCAATAAGTCAGGCCCACATAAGGGAAACCAGATAAAAACTCTGAACACCAAAGCTCAGGCTTTCCTGGTTGACAACACTCTGTGCATATTGTCATTTTGCGATGCTAGAGGACAGCAGAAGTTTTACATTTGGAAACCTCTCAGACTCTTGACATCCCTTCCTTTATCTGATTTTTCATCTGCATATCTTTTTCTGTAATAACAAATAACCATGAGTACAATAGCTTCCAGTGAGTTCTATGAGTCTTTCTAACAACTTATCTAATGCAAGAATGATTTGGGAAACCCCTGAACTTGCAAATAGCATCAAAGTGAGGGTGGTCTTGCATGGACTTTTCCCTTGAATTTTGTACTTGGACACTCTTGGCAGTTGGTGTTAGAAGTCTTGGGAAAATTTACAGAGCAAATAACCATTCCCTCAAACTTTGCAGTTTGATTAGTTCTAGGTAACTGACATTTGCATTTCCTGAGCCAAAATAAATCGTAGACCACCCCCACTAGATTCATTGAGGCAGGAATGTATAATTCCCCCCACAAGGAGGGTTTTTACAGGGAAGGGAACTGCAAGAAAGAGCTGCAAGTGTTTTGAACACTTTAAGAAAATCCACCACAGCCATTCAGATGGAATACAGTAGCTTCTCAGAATACAAAATGAATATTCACAAATCAGTAGCTTTATATATACCAATAATAGTCAAGCTGAAAAACAGTCAAGGACTCTATTCCCTTTATAGCTGTGCCAAAGAAGATGAAATATTTGGGAATTTATCTAACAAAGGATGCGAAAGATCTCTATAAAGAGAATTATGAAACTGAGAAAAGAAATAGCTGAAGATGTTAACAAATGGAAAAACATACCATGCTCAAGGCTAGGAAGAATCAACATTGTTAAAATGTCCATATTACCCAAATCAATTTACAAATTTAATGCAATCCCTATCAAAGCACCACCATCATACTTTAATGATCTGGGTAAAAAGTACTTCGTTTTACATGAAACCAGAAAAAACCTCAAATAGCCAAGACATTACTCAGAAATAAAAACAAATCAGGAGGAATCATACTACCAGATTTCAAACTATACTATAAATCTATAGTGATCAAAACAGCATGGTACTGGCACAAAAACAGAGAGGTAGATGTATGGAACCAAGACATGAACCCAGACACTTATCATCATTTGATCTTTGATAAGCCCATCAAAAATATAAATTGGGGGAAAGATTCCCTATTTAACAAATGGTGCTGGGTGAACTGGCTGACGACTTGTAGAAGACTGAAACTGGACCCATACCTTTCACCATTAACAAAAATTGACTCTCACTGGATAAAAGATTTAAACTTTAAGACATGAAACTATAAAGATTCTTGGAGAGAGTGCAGGAGAAACACTTGAAGAAATTGGCGTGGGAGAATACTTCATAAGGAGGACCTCCTGGGCAATTGAAGCAACACCAAAAATACATTAGGGGGATCTGATCAAACTAAAAAGCTTCTGCACAACCAAGAACACAGTAAGTAAAGCAAGCAGACACCCTCGGAATGGGAGAGGTTATTTGCAGGTTATGCTTTTGACAAAGGTTTGATAATGAGAATCCACAGAGAATTCAAACTTATCAATAAGAAAAGAACAAGTAATCCCATCTCATTGTGGGCAAGAGACTTGAACAGAAGCTTCTCTGGGGAAGATAGGTGCATAGCCTACAGACACATGAAAAAATGCTTATCATCTTTAGTCATCAGAGAAATGCAAATCAAAACCACTTTGAGATATCACCTAACTCCAGTAAGAGTGGCTCATATAACAAAATCCCACAACTACAGATGTTGGCGTGGATGTGGAGAAAAGGGAACACTTTTGCCCTGTTGGTGGGAGTGCAAGCTAATACATCCCTTTTGGAAAGAAGTATGGAGAATACTCAGGGATCTAAAAGTAGACCTGCTGTTGATCCTGTAATTCCTCTACTAGGTGTATATCCAAAAGACCAAAAATCACTTTACAACAAAGATATTTGCACCAGATTGTTCATTGCAGCTCAATTCATAATAGCCAAGTCATGGAAGAAGCCCAAGTGCCCATAGATCCATGAATGTATTAATAAATTGTGGTATACTGGGTGATGCCTGTGGCTCAGTGAGTAGGGCACCAACCCCATGTACCAAGGGTGGCAGGTTCAAACCAGTCCCAACCAAACCACAACAAAAATAAATAAATAAATAAATAAATAGGGGTATATGTATACCATGGAATATTATGTCAGCCTTAAAAAAAAGATGGAGACTTTACCTCTTTTTTGTTTACATG
>CAUYQV010194499.1:0-15285 GCA_963574575.1 Galagoides demidoff | reverse complement strand
AGCTGGGACCACAGGCGCCCGCCACAACGCCCGGCCATTTTTTGGTTGCAGCCATCATTGTTGTTTGGCGGGCCCGGGCTGGGGATTCGAACCCGCCACCTTAGGTGTACATGGCTGGCGCCCTAGCCGATTGAGCCACAGGCGCCGAGCCTACAAGGCTCTTTCTATCTCCCATTCTCTTCACAGGCAATAAAGCATTTGCTGAGTTAGAGGGTAACAGGAATGGGTGGTGGGGAGTGGAGGGTGTCCATGGCTTTACAACACAAGGAGATGAACCACTCTACACACACCTTGTGATGTGGGTTTTTCAAACTCCAATCAGCTGAGAAGCACAGTCACAGCAAGTCAGTCAGTCATCCACTGGCACTGGCATCGCTAGGGAGTTATGCAAGTAAGCAAAGCATGCTTCCTGTCCTCTAGAGCTTTATAACAGTGCTAAGAGACAGGCTTTATCAAGGAGAAGGAGGGCCATACTAAATAGTACTGAAGGAGTTCTAGGCTCAACAATCCACAGGCAAACTGACAGTCACAGGCTATAGATCAGATAGAGTTTGGATCAGTACTTGTGTCAGAAAACATCTACCTTTCTAAAATAAGAAGGTTCCTGGAGAGATGGTGTGTGCGTGATATTTCTGTTCTGCAGCAGCTAAGTGACAATGCCAGAGGTTAAGGAACCCTTTTCAGAGAGGAAGCTCCATAGCACCATTAACATCCTCCTAAGAGTTCATGGGGAAATACCACTGGATAAATGAGGGAGGAGTGAAGAGAAGGGACAGCCTGGATGAGAGCGCTCTGCCTGGGAGAAAATGGCCGAAGAAACCTCAGACACCCAGAAGTGACAACCACAAAAATAACCAACCTCTGCAGAGGACTGTTACCATCCACTCACTCAACCTATTTTTTTTTTTTTTTGACTACCCAGCACACGTACTACAGTTGCAAGGTATGGCAAGGAACTCAGACACGATATGCAGCCCTTCACTTCACAGTGTATACGACCTTCAGCCAGGCAGACCACTGAGTAACATGTGAACTCTCTGCTCTGTGCCTGGCACAGGGCAGGCTCACTGTAAATGTGTGACAAGAGGAAGGAACAGACATGCCCAATGCAGGCATACATGGTGTGTGCCACGGGTTCATGACTCCAGTCAGGGAGGCTTGAAGCCCGGGGCAAGAGAAAATCAAAGTTCCCATGAACTTGACTCCCATGACTTTAGACTCCTCCAATCCAGGAGTCTAAAGTCTCAGCTTGAGTTCTCTTTCTCTCTTTCACACAAGAAAGAAAAGAAAGACAACCAAATCAAAGCAAATCAACTCAGGACTGTAAAAACTGGGAGTCCCTTCTTGCGTTCACAAGCCTTACTTTTCCCACGTTGGACAGCACCCAGAAAGCGCCAGTGTGTGCGCAGCAGGAAACACCTTCTTCTCTCCTCATCTGCAATTTCCTTCGGAGCATTTCCTTGTCTGTTCTGTATCCCCCACAGACCTCAGTGCCGGTGCCCCTTATCCCATATGGCTGCTGCACAACAAATGTCCATGGAATGAATCAAAGAGCAGTAAACCTGGAGTGTCATTGAGCTGAGAAGCCCTTTCCTGGGTGGAACTGCAAAGGGAAAGATGGAACTTCCACATCAGTGGAGGGGGTGGGCCGACCATTTCCTGAGGCTTTGAAATCCATACTTTACACGGTTTAGAGGTTACTATTCTTTATGCCCAAAAAGGATAAAAGTCATACACAAGTCTAGCTTTGGAATTCTCCTGGTTATCAAAATTAAAACAAACCACATCTACGGTGTCAAACTCTTTGTGGGGGGAAAAAAACCCTATCTATAAAGTGGTCAAGTTTAACAAGGCAGGAATATTTCATTCAATTACTCTTCTAAATTGCTACCAAGATGAAGTGGATAGTTCATTTCCCCAAAGCTCTTCCACCTCTAGAATAAGGATTTTTTTTTAAGATACATAAAAAATGAATTTAAATAGCCACGTAAGAATCACCGAATGGTGGAAGGGAAGGACCCAAGGAAACACACCCTGCGGGTAGCTGATCCACTGTGTCCCCCTCCACTGAGAGGTGGTCCAAGGGAGGTCGTGTTCTTACCGTGTCTTGCTGCTTAACAATCTTGGCCTTGTCCAGCTCGGGGCCCAGGGAGGAAGGGGAGGAGGACGCGGAGGAAGAGGAGCTGGTGCTGCCGCTGCTACTGCTGCTCGGGTAGCTGCTCTTCCCGTTCTTCTCCTGAGTGTCCACCTTGATGAGCCTGTTGATGTAGGTGCTGCAGCCCGAGCTCTTGGCCGCACCCCGGTGGGGCTCCTCCTCAGTGGCCCGGGAGTTCTTGCGACTCTTGCCCGCAGCAGCCTGAATCAGGCCCTGAAGGCTGTCCCGGGACAGCCGGCTGTCCTTGGGGGGACCGGCGCCGGCCCTGCCGCTCCCCAGCTCCGCCGCCGAGTTCTTGCGGCCCTTCCCTAGGGTGGGCCCCGCGCCGCCGGCCTCCGAGTTCTTGCGCGGTTTGCCGCCGCCCCCGCCCCCGGGCCTGGCCCGCTCTGACGCTGTCTTCAGGGTCAGGGGGAGTTCCTTGAACCACCTGGCCGCCATGAAGGGGGCCTGGCCGGCTCGGCTCAGGAGCGTCGTGGCCGCGGAGCAGGCGATCGAGGAGTCCCAGCCCAGACACGGAGAGGCACTAGGGACCGGGGGCCACTGCATTCCCTGTGCCCGGAGCGCTGGAGGCCGCGGCGAGGCCCCGCGACGGTTGCTCCGCTCTCCCGAGGTGGGCCGCCGCCCACGCCCGGCAGGGTGGGGCTCCTATGGTCCCGGGCGCCGAGCGGGCGGCCGCTGGCCCCCGCTCCGGAGACGGACGGCGACAGGCACAACGCACCGGAGCCCCGCCCGGACTCGTCTTCAGCGCCGGCGCAGCCCGAGGGCTCCGCGGCTCGCTCCAGGCGGCGGGCGCCGGGGGCTTCCCCCGCCTTTTCCTCCTGGGTGGGAGAGGCCAGGCCCGCGGAAGCCCCTTCGGCCCTGCCCACGCTCCCAGGGTCCACAGGGGACGGAGCGAAGGCGGCAGGAGTGTGCCCCGCTCTGCGACAGAAGGTGGACGGCTGGAGGGCAGCCGGTCCCTCCCCGTTCTCCTCCCCTTCGAGGCTGGCGCCTCCCCGCTCCGCTACTTCCAGCCCAGAGCAGGAGCACTGGGGCCAGGGCCGCTGGAGAGGCGGGTCTGGGGCCTGTTCGGAAGAAGGTGGCAGCAGCTGCACGTGCCACGCACGCTCCGCTAGCACCCAGCTGCCGCGCAGACAGTCCCGTCTGCGTGGGTCGGTATCGACCAGGCGCTGCCTCCGGACGCGCTCAGGAGCGCGCCCTGTGCATGCGTAGACCCTAAAGGGAGCCCTGGCTAGCACAGGCCGGGCGCACCTTGCGCTCTCCCTCCTGCAAACTTTACTTTGGGAATGAAGGGGACGCCAGCGGTCACTTGTTCCTAGGCTCGTTCCGCTACCGGGACTAACCCCAAACCGCGGCTGTCAGAGATTTGGGGCAGATGAGCTGCCCCGCCCGGCGTCCCGTGAGAGCGCAAAGGAAGGAGGCTGGAAGGCTGCGCGGGCGGCAGGCGGCAGGCGGCCGCGCCTGGCCCGGGGTCCAGCCCCCAGACTGCAGGGCAAGCGGTGGTCTGGACGGAGGCATGGCAGGCAAACTTGGAAATTGCACGCCGCGTGAAAAGGGTGGAAGGGCGGGTAGCTTGTACGCGCCGAGTGAAAGGGACAGCGGAGTCAGAACCTGTGCAGATGGGGAGCATTTGGGGCAGAACTGCGGGCACTTCCCCTTAAAAGAGACTTTTGCTATTTCTCCCTCCCTTCGGAGTAGTTTAAGAACTTTGTGGCTGAGAAAACTTAAGTTTAAACAGAGGTGCTAAGACTAAAACTGTCTAGTTTAACAAAGTAAATGGGCCTCAGGGGCTCATGCAGCAATCCTTGGAAACGCAAGGTGGCAGCCACCGCTGGCTTCCTTTGCGCCTTGGTTCCCACCGTCCTCAGAAAGGCGTCTTTACTTTTTATGTTAAGAAAGCTTTTGGCTCGGCGCCTGTAGCTCAGTGGTTAGGGGCCGGCTACGTGCACCGGGGCTGGTGTGTTCGAACCAAGCCCAGGCCTGCTAAACAACAGTGACAACAACAACAAAGTAATAGCCAGGTGTGTGGCGGGTATCTGTAGTCCCAGCTACTTGGGAGGCTAAGTCAAGAGAATCGCTCAAGCCTAAGAGATTGAGGTTGCTGTGACCTGTGATGCCAGAGCACTCTACCGAGGATGACAAAGTGAAACTCTGTCTCAAAAGAAAAAGAAAAGAAAACTTTTATTGTGATATAATTTACATGCCATAAAAATTCACCCTAAAGTATTAAAAGTGTACTCTTAAAGGACTTTTAGTATATTGGTATGTTTACAAAACAGGGAGGCCACAATCTAATTTAAACAAATCTATCCTGGCTCAGCGCCTGTGGCTCAAGTGGCTAAGGTGCCAGCCACATACACCTAAGGTGGCGGGTTCGAATCCAGACCAGGCCTGCCAAACAACAATGACGGCTGCAACCAAAAAATAGCTGGGTGTTGTGGCAGGCACTTGTGATCCCAGCTACTTGGGAGGCAGAGGCAGGAGACTTGCTTGAGCCCAGGAGTTGGAGGTTGCTGTGAGCTGCAATGCCACAGCACTCTACCCAGGGGGACAGCTTGAGGCTCTGTCTCAAAAAAACAAACAAACAAACAAACAAACAAAAAACCCTAAATCTATCCCAAAAAGAACCCTGTGCCAGTCAGCAGTCACTGCTTATTCCCCTCTACCCCTCCCCAGCTCTGAGCAGCCATTGATGTACTTTCTGTCCGCACAGATTTATCTGTTCTGGACTTTACATATAAGCAGAATCTACGGTGACCTTCTGTGTCATGGTTCTTTCCCTCAGCATCACATTTGAGATTCACCCAGGTTATAGCAGGGGGATCATATTCACCTTTTATGTTGCTGCATAATATTCCATTATATGGATATACTATATTATATCCATCAGTTGATGAACATTGGATTGCTTCCACTTTTCAGATATTATAAGCAATGCTATATGACTTTATGAATAAGTCTTTGTGTGGACATGTTTGAATTTCTGTTGTATAGTTATGCAGGAGTGGAATTGCTGGGTCATATGGTAATTCTCTGCTTAACTTTTTTTTTTTTTTGAGACAGAGTCTCACTTTGTTGCTCTTGGTAGAGTGCCGTGGCATCACAGCTCACAGCAACCTCAAACTCTTGGCCTTAACCAATTCTTTTGCCTCAGCCTCCCAAGTAGCTGGGACTACAGGTCCACCACAACACCTGGCTATTTTTTTTTTTTTTTGGTAGAGACAGAGTCTCACTTTATCACCCCCGGTAGAGTGCCTTGGCATCACACAGCTCACACTAACCTCCAACTCTTGCCTCAGCCTCCTGATTAGTTGGGACCACAGGTGCCTGACACAATGCCCAGCTATTTTTTGTTGCAGTTTGGCTGGGGCCGGGTTTGAACCTGCCACCCTCGGTATATGAACCATGCCTACCCACTGAGCAACAGGCACCACCTGACTTTTTGTGTTAAACTTTTCCAAAGTGGCTGCACCATTTTACATCCCCACTATCAGTCTGAGGGTTCCTTTTTCTCCACATCCTATAGTCTTTCTCGTGTATGGCCATCCTGGGAGATAAGAAGTGGTATTATTGTGGGTTTTGTCGAGGGTGGTATTTTGAAACAAGGGTAGTAGTATCACCATAGGTCACTGTAATCTCCTACTTCTGGGCTCAGGCAATCCTCTTGCTGAAGCAATAAAGAACTCTTTTAACTCACTAACGAAGAAAACAAATCAATTTGAAAGTGGGGAAAGGCTCTGCCAGACATTTTGCCAAAGAAATTCAAATCACTAATCAGCACATTTAGGGAAATGCAAATCACAACCACAATGAGGCAGGCAAGGATGGTTCATGCCTGCAATCCCAGGTCTCTAGGAGGCTAAGGCAGGAGGATCCCTTGTGCTCAGGAGTTCAAGACCAGCCTAAGGTCAGGTGTGGTGGCTCTTGCCTGTAATCCTAGCACTCTGGGAGGCCAAGGTTGGTGGGTTGCCTGAACTTACAGGTAGGAGACTGCCTGAGCCAGAGCGAGACCTCATTTCTAAAAATAGCAGGGCACTGTGGAGGGCACCTGTACTTTCAGCTACTCAGGAGGCTGAGTCAAGAGAATCACTTGAGCCCAAGAGTTTGAGGTTGCTGTGAGTTATGATGTCATAGCACTCTACCAAGGGCAACAAAATAAGACCGTCTCAAAAACAACCAAAAAACAAAAAAACAGCCTGAGCAAGAGGCAGACTATCTCTACTAAAAATAGAACAATTAGCTGAGCATTGTAGTGGGCACCTGTAGCCCCAGCTACTCTGGAGGCTGAGGCAAGGGGAATCACTGAGCTCAGGAGTTTGAGGTTGCTGTGAACTATGATGATGCCCCGGCACTCTATGTAGGGTGACAGAATGAGGCTCTAAGAAAAAAAAAAATTTAACATTCTAAATTGTTTCTCCGTAAGTAAAGGGAAAACAATCCCTTTAAAATGATTTTGATATCTGCATTATCTGTGGGAAAAGAGCCACAGCTTTGGAGTCATAGACCTGAGTTGCCTTGGTGTTGTTTATAATTTTATGCAAATAATGTGATATCCTTGAGCTTTGGTTTTCCCTTCTGTAAAATGGGAAGATGATATTTCACAGAGTTGTAGGAAAGTGCCAGTAAAGGCCATAAAAACAGACAGAACAGTAGGTGCTCTAAAGTACAGAGCCTCACTTAAACTTCATGGTCTAGGACGTGTTTTGATTCCCATTTTAAAGCTAGAACTTGCCCAAGGTCAACTGCATCTAACTCCAAAGGCCCTGTTCTTTCCATAGGCCCTATCTACACTGCACGGAAGCATGTGTGTGGTTTTAAAGTTTCTCTTGGCCTGTAATCCCAGAAACTCAGGAGACTGAGGCAGGAGGATAGACTGACCCAAGGGTGTGTAGTGAACTATGATCACTGCACTTTAGCCTGGGAGAGTGGAACCTCGTTCCTTAAGAAAAACGAAAAAAAGTTGATCATGTTACCTGCAGTTGTATTCTATTTGCTGGCATAACAAATCACTTCAATCTCCCCTCCATGGCTTAACAGAGATATATTATCTTACAGCTCTATGGATGCAAGTCTGACACACACCTCACTGGGCTGAATCAAGGTGTCAGCAGGTCTGTGTTCCTCTGGAGGCCCTAGTTGGAGGGTCCTTTTCTTTGTCTTTTCCAGTCTAGAGGCTGCCAGCATTCTTTGGCTTATGAGCCCTTCCTCCACGTTCAAAGCCAGCACAGTGGCTGAGCTCTTTTTGCTTCACAGCACTCTAGTTTTGCTTCTGCTGTCACAACTCTCTTTCTGACCCTCTCTTCTCCTTCCCTCCTCCACTTTTAAGAACCCTTGTGATTACATTGGGCCCATCCAGATTATCTCTTTATTTTAAGGTCAGCTGATTAGCAATCTTAACTCTACCTACAAACTTAATTTCCTCTTGCCATATCGTCACAGGTTCTGGGAATTAGGCTGTGGACCACTTATGGGATGACATTCTGCTTGTTGCAGTACCTATCAGCACCCATGTAGTGGTGAATTGCCCTGGCATTCTGCTAGCTGTGCTAGTTGGCTTTGTAGGAGCCCCTGTTGGAAAGCAACTGCACCACATAAGTCTTTTCCCTGTGCTGATAAAGAAGCCTCCCCTCAGCCCAGCTTCTCTTTTTCCTGTTCCTTTCTCACTAAGCCCAGAGCCTGAGAGTAACCAGCAGACTCTGTTGTCTGTTGATCCTAACCCTGTATGTGTTTTGTTAGTGATTTAAAAGGTACTAAGTAGAGGCCTTCCTGGCTTGGAATCTTATTCCAGGAGAAGGAAGGGAAACCCTGGGTCAGGAAGGGCTGTGGAAGCCTCTCTGCTTTGCTGGGTATGTGCTTCCTCTTCGGAGTCTGAGCTTGTGTGGTATGATACTGACACCTCTGTTTGACAGGTCCTAGAACAGCAGTGACTTCTAACCCTCTGCTAAACCATTTGGGAAGAACAAAGTGTTGGCAGAGTGAAAGTGTCTAGGAAAGATAGCCTGGAGATTGACTGGGACCCTCAGCCAGGTAAAAGATGCCCAGTCTGCCTGGGTTCTGTTCAAAGGTAAAACATAGGGTCTGCCCCGATTCTGCTTTCTCCAGCCAGCCATCTGGTCTCCTTGCACATGGTGGCTGTGATCCTCACCCCACGGTGTATTTGCCGCTTTGGACCTCATGCTTTTGCTCCATTTTCACCTTCTTCCATTTTGCCTTCTGTCACCAAGTGATCTTTCTAAAACCCAGACCTGTAGCTGTCCCACCTCTGGTTACTATTCCACCAGCCAGTGGAATAAACCGGGACTGCTGTGATGCAGCTCTCCATGGTCACACAGTGGGCCCCTCAGGCCTTTCCAGCTGTCTTTCCAGCAGCCCGGCTTGTCCTGAGCACACAACGTTTCCCAAATGTGCCAGGCTTATTCGTAGCTCCCAGGGTTATTTGTAGCTCTGTGCCTTTGCCCATGCTGTTCCCTCTGCCTAGATTTCCTTCTGCCTCCCTCCCACCCTTCCTGGTCAGCTAACATTAGTTCTGGGAAGCACAGCCCTACTGGCCCTGAAACACTTTCTCATGCCTCACTGCATGCGCTGGGCTCCTGGTGTGCCCATGACTCTCTGTCCCCACAGTGGCCTCCCACATGCACGGCCAGCACTTACCATGAACTGCTGTAGGACATTGATAAGTAATTGCCGAACAATTGACTACAGGATAACCAAGTGTTCACCAGGGGAGGGATCTTGGTAGGGGTGTGTATATGTGAACATTTTAACATTGAAGAAAATGAGGAGTCACTCCACGTGTTCTAACTGCTCTGAATCCTCTAACCTTGCACCGACCATTCTTGCTTTTTTAAGACTAGTCAAGTGTTGTAGTGAGACAGGGAAGAGCAGAGCAAGGAGTTTTATCTAACAGCATCTTCTTTTCTTTTCTTTCTTTTTTTTTTTTTTTAGAGACAGAGTCTCCCTTTGTTGCCCTCGGTAGAGTGCCTGGTGTCACAGCTCACAGCAACCTCCAGCTCTTGGGCTTAGGAGATTCTCTTGCCTCAGCCTCTCAAGTAGCTGGGACTACAGGCGCCCACCACAACACCTGGCTACTTTTTTGTTGCAGTTTGGCCGGGGCCGGGTTTGAACCCACCAGCCTCAGCATACAGGGCCTGTGCCCTACTCACTGAGCCACAGGCGCCGCTCAGCACCTTCTTTTCTAATGCTATTTTTCTTCTTTGTATTAAAGAATAGAGAGTCAGGTGTACGTTGCTGTCGTCCCCTGGACACTGAGGTGCTCTTACACTCTGAGCAGCCACTGCTCCCATTCTCGGGTCTTCCCTATATGACTGATTAACCTGCTAGTAACTTAATTGTGCCAGTTCTTAGAAATATTTGAGAGCTGTTGGCATTCATCAGCTGGTGTTCACAGTGATTAACTCACCATGGGACCTTTCCAGGTTAGTGCTGCACAGCTAAACTGCATTCGGACATTTACGGCACTTATGCTCCTTGCCCTGCATGAACCTGGATGGTTGGTCAGTGGCTTATCTCTGTGGACCTGTGGACTGGGGCAGCTGCTTCTTAGAAAGGGAACAGCTGTTGATCCTTTAGTAATAGGGAGCATCTGTCTCAGCCAAAAAACTGCACTGATTTGACTTTGAAACCCAGCTCAGTCTGAGGGCTATGTCCGTGGGACTTAGAGTAAAATGTAAGCAATGGTGTTTTAATTTTTGTAGAGGTGGGGTCTCGCTGGGTTTCTCAGCTGGTTTTGAAGTTCTCCTGCCTCCTGAAGTGCTGGGATTATAGGCATGAGCTACTGCACCCACCGGCAACAGTATTTTTGACTTTGGGTAACTTACTGTGTGGATAGGCCAGACCAACAAACCTGAAGTAATTATAGAACAACATAAAATACTAAAATTTTGTAGTAAGTGCACTTGAAATACAGATGAAAGGAAAAAGAAAGTGTTATTAGCTGAACTGAAGCACCTGACTTTCTTCTGAGCATCTACTGCATGCAGAATGTTTGCCTGTGGTTTGGTTAAAGATTAGCAGCCTAGGTCTTGCCCTCAGGGAGCTCAGCCTTGGAAGAAGAATGATGGAAACTAATTTTTGTGGAGTTCCTGCTGCGTGTAAACATTTTCCCAAAATGTCTTGATCTCCATGCACACTTGCTAAGTCGTCTCTGCCCAAGTCGTGCCTTATTCCTTTATACCATTTAAAATATTCTAATCATCATGCATACTTCGGGAAATAAGCTAAATGCTTTACTATTGTGGTTGTATTAGATTATTATTACTCTGGGTGGTGGGTGGTGTCCCCCCCATCTTAGAGATGAGGCAGCTGAGGTTCTGAGAGGTCAGGTCCCTTGTCTAAGTGCTCGGGTCTAGGGAGTTGTAAGCCAGGAGGGGTCTGGCCTCAGTCATTCCCAAGTGCTATGTCCTTTGCCTTATATTAGACCACATAACTGACAAGACATGGAAATAACTCACCATAATATAAAATGGATCCAGTATGTTTTATCGGACAGAGAGAATAAAAAATGGTATTGGAGCACAGAGAATGAAGTAAGTCAGTTCGACTCCATCTGAAGTCATATTCAATCAAAGAGGGGGTGTCAGGGGATTATTGGCACCTGGTAGAAGAGAATGTTCGGGCTCTCCCTCCGTCTGTGACTGGACAATGAAGGGCAGAGTACTTCTCTGTGTGGCTGCACAGTGGTCTGTGGGAGCACCTTGCCACACCTCTCCCCTCTCTGCATCAGACTCTGTTTGTGAACCCAGCACCTGGGGCTGGCTTGGCCATGCTGTCCTACATATCGTGAAGGGACTACAAGAACCAGTAGTCCTTGTCCCCTTCACAGGAGGCAGTGGCTTCCCTCAACTTACACTCAGATCAGCCTCTTGGCTGAGCTGTGGTTTAGAGAAGAAATAGGATTTTACAAAGAAATTTCATTATAAAATTCCAATACAAATGACCTGCCAGGGACTTTACCTTATTTGGAAACTAACACATTAGCCTGAAGCAGTTTCCTGGTTCCTGGTAGAGGACACAAGGGTCTTGGATCAGAATTGAGGGGTTATTTATTACAGTAGCCAGCATTTTTTTTTTTTACTTTTCATTGTTCTAACATTCCTTTTTAAAATTGATCTGTAATTCATATGCCATAAACCTTACCATTTACAAGTATACAATTAAGTGGTTTTTAGTATATTTACAAAGTTGTGCCACCATACCAATAATTTCAAAATATATTCATCAACTACCCCCAAACCCCAGACACATTAGCAATCCCTCCTCTCCTCTTCCTCTCAGCCCCTGGCAACCACCAGTCTGCTCTCTAAAGATTTACTTGTTCTGAATATTTTATATAAGTAGAATTTAGTGTTTTGTTTCACGTAACATGGTGTTTTCAGGGTCCATATATGTTACAGTGAGTGCATCTCCATGCTTCTTTCCCATTTATAGCTGAATAATATTTTGTTGCAGGGATCTACCACATTTTAAAAATTATTATTATTATTTTTTGGAAACAGAGTCTCAGTCTGTCATCCTTGATAGAGTGCTGTGGCATCATAGCTCATAGCAACCTCAAATTTCTGGGCTCAAGCAGTCCTCTTGCCTCAGCCTCCTGAGTAGCTGGAACTATAGGTACCCACCACAACAACAGGCTAGTTTTTCTTTCTATTTTTAGTAGAGATGGGGTCTTGCTCTTGCTCAGGCTGGTCTCAGACTTCAGAGCTCAAGGGATCCACCTGCTTCAGCCTCTCAGAATGTTGGGATTACAGGTATGAGCCACTGTGCCCAGCCACATTTTTTTTTTAAATAGTCCCACTCTGCCACCTAAGCTAAAGTACTGTGGCCTCAGCCAAGTTCACAGCAACCTCAAACTCCTGGGCTCAAAAGATACTCTTGCCTCAGCCTCCCGAGTAGCTGGGACTACAGGTACACATCACCACACCCAGTGGTTTTTCTATGTGTAGTAGAGATGGGGTCTCACTCTTGCCCAGGCTAGTCTTGAATTCCTGAGCTCAAACCCACCAGCCTGGGTGTACCTACCCACTGAGCTATGGGCAATGCCTTGATTCTCATTCTATTCTTGCAGTTCCAAATCCCTAGGCCAGGAACCAGTACCAGTCCATGGCCTATTGGGAGCTGGGTGGCACAGCAGGAGGTGAGCAACAGGCCAGCAAGTGCTTCTTCTGTATTTATGGTTGCTCCCTATTGCTCACATCACCTGAGTTCCACCTCCTGTCAGATCAACAGCAGCATTAGGTTCTCATAGGAGCATGAATCCTGCTGTAAACTATGCATTTGGGGGATCTAGGTTGAGATTCTCCTTATGAGAATCTAACACCTGATGATCTGAGGTAGAAATGTGATGCACTTGAGTCATGCCACCCGCTAGTTGTCCATGGAAAAGTTGTCTCCCATGAAACTGGTGCTGTTGCCCAAAAGGTGGGTAACAGCTACTGAATTCCACTGATCTGTCCATCTGTCCTTATGCCAGTGCTTCCTGTAGCTTTGCAGTGTCTTTCTTTTTTTTTTGAGACAGAGCCTCAAGCTATCCCCCTGGGTAGAGTGCCATGGCATCACAGCTCATAGCAACCTCCAACTCCTGAGCTCAAGCGAGTCTCCTGCCTCCGCCTCCCAAGTAGCTGGGACCACAGGCGCCCGCCACAGTGCCTGGCCATTTTTTGGTTGCAGCCATCATTGTTGTTTGGCGGGCTCGGGCTGGGGATTTGAACCTGCCACCTTAGGTGTACGTGGCTGGCGCCTTAGCTGATTGAGCCACAGGCGCCGAGCCAGGGGTCTTACTCTTGCTCAGGCTGGTCTTGAACTCCTAAGCTCAAGTGATCTTCCTGCTTTGGCTTTTCAGAGTGCTAGGATTACAGGTGTGAGCCACAGAGCCTGGTCACAACCACAGTTTGGAAAACTTCCCTGGATCCTCCAGGCCTCTCACCTTAAATACTGTTCAATGAAGACCTCGTAGTCAAGCAGCTCTTCTGGTGGTGGCACAGTGGGCATGGAGAACTGGTGCTGCACGGGGCTGGGCTGAGTGTGCTGGAAGGAGGCCTGGCATATGAAGATGGGCTTGCCATGTTGCACAGCCTTCACAGAACGCACCGAGAAGCTTGACCCTGTTCGCGTCCGCTCCACCTGGTATAGCACTGGCACCTTCGGGTCCCCTGCAGTGGGCATAGGGACACGGTGAGCCTCAGTGAACCCCACAGGCCCTGACATCATCATAGTACCTGCACAGAACTCTATTCCATTTCTGCTCAGTAGCAACTCACAGAGGCCCACTGAGCCCACTGTATCCCACTGAGGATACAGAAAGAATAGCAGGCCCTGTCCGCAGGCTGCTCGAGAGCAGGTGGAGTTCCTCTCTAATAGAACAGAACAGTAGGGACACTGCCACAGTCCCTGTATCCAAGCCCAGTGCTCTACTCACCAGCTTTGTGACCCTGGGAAAGTCACTTAACTTCTCTGAGCAGTGTACTCATTTGTAAAAGGGGGATCATCGTAGTGCTTACAATGCACAAGATGTTAATGAGTTCTGTGAAATGGGAAGTAGGGAGGAAGAGAATGAAATTGTAATGAAAGGGCGGTGGCTGTAGCTCAGTGGGTAGGGCACTAGCCACAAACACCAAGGCTGGCAGATTCAAGCCCAGCCTGGGGCTGCTAAACAACTGCAACAACAACAAAAAAATAGCTAAGTGTTGTGGCAGGTGCCTGCAGTCCCAGTACTTGGGAGACTGGGGTAAGAGAATCGCTTAAGCCCAAGAGTTTGAGGTTGCTGTGAGCTGTGATACCGCAGCATTCTACCAAGGGTGACATGGCATGGCTGTCTCAAAAAAAAATAATAAAAACTGTAATGAGAAATGGGTTCATATTGCAAAGTGTTTAGAATAATCTACACATGGTTAATGTTCTATAAGTGTTTGTGAAAGAAAATATTTAGCAAGCTTTTGTCTTGCTACATGTGCGCTTGGGATCTTTTTTTTTTTGAGACGGAGCCTCAAGCTATCCCCCTGGGTAGAGTGCCACGGCATCACAGCTCATAGCAACCTCCAACTCCTGGGCTCAAGCGAGTCTCCTGCCTCTGCCTCCCAAGCAGCTGGGACCACAGGCACCCGCCACAACGCCTGGCCATTTTTTGGTTGCAGCCATCATTGTTGTTTGGCGGGCCCCGGCTGGGGATTCAAACCCACCACCTTAGGTGTACGTGGCTGGCGCCCAGCCTGTGCTTGGGATCTTGTCATGAGTCCCAAAACATTACTCTAGATCAGAGGTTAGCAAATATAGCCTGCCACCTATTTTCTTTGTTGTCTTTTTTTTTCCTTTTGAGAACAAAAAGATTTATTCAGAGTTGTGTTGCTATAGCAGGTAGTCATTTGTTTGTTTTAGAAATGGTCTTGCTGTCACCCAGTCTAGAGTACAGTGGTTGCTATCACGGCTCACGGCAGCCTTGAATTCCTGGGCTCAAGTGATCCTCCTAACCTCCCAAATTGAGAGTATTACAGGCATGCACAATAATGCCCTGCTAGTTTTTTTGTTTTGTTTTTTGAGACAGAGTCTCACTATGTTGCCCTTGGTGGAGTGCCATGGCGTCACAGCTCACAACAACCTCAAGGTCTTGGGCTTAAGCATTTCTCTTGCCTCAGCCTCCCAAGTTTGGCAGGCCCAGACTGGATTTGAATCAGCCAGCTCCAGCTCCACCTAGCCACTGAGCTACAGGTGCTGAGTCTGCCCTGCTAGTTTTTAAATTTTATTTTTATTAGAGATGGAGGAGTCTCATTATGTCTCCCAGGCTGGTCTTAAACTCCTGGTCTCAAGCAATCCTTCTGCCTCAGCCTCCTAGAAGTGCTGGGATTACACGAGTGAGCCACCACAGTTGGCCATTTGCTTTGGACAGAGATGCAAAAGCAGGCATCGGAATATGAAAGCACTACAATTGGGAGAAAAAAAGACAGCTTCAGGTGTGCCCTACTGGAGGTTGTTGGCCTGTGGAAGCTGCAGGTGAATTAACCAGAAGTGGGAAATCCTTTGTATTTATAATTGGTTAGAGTTACATATTTGGCTTTCTCTAGTTGGCCCTAAGCTGGAAACAGGGGCAAAATTTAGGGAAGCTGTCAGTTATTTTTTTTTTT
>CAUYQV010194494.1:0-38591 GCA_963574575.1 Galagoides demidoff | reverse complement strand
ACCAAAAAATGGCCGGGCGTTGTGGCGGGCACCTGTGGTCCCAGCTACTTGGGAGGCGGAGGCAGGAGACTCGCTTGAGCCCAGGAGTTGGAGGTTGCTATGAGCTGTGATGCCATGGCACTCTACCCATGGGGATAGCTTGAGGCTCCGTCTCAAAAAAAAAAATAATAATCCCAATGAAGAGTTTTCAATTATATAATTAGTAATAATTGTAATAGCAATTTTTTTAAAGTTTACAAAGAATGGGAGAAAAAGAACTGTTACACTATTATATAAAAACTTGCCCTCCTTCAAAATAAAATGCATAGAGAAAACACAAGAAAGACGCTAAAATATTTATCACAATTTTTACTGGTCATGGGAGATTTTATAATCTTCTTTCTGTAACAAATCAAATGAAATGCCATTTAACTTGAGAGGTTCCCCCCCATTATAATGGAGGAAAATAATAGAAATTAAATAAAAGCGGAGTTTTATTGGATTCAACATTTCTGTGCTGAGCATTAATTCTTTGTATAATTAAAATGCATTTTGTAGTTTGTGCTTAGTTGGTGAGGCTGAGTGTCCTTGTCACCTGACCTCAGGTCATCTGTAGGTGCAGAGGAGACAGGGACAAGATTTTATGAACTGGCCATCCCCACAATCTACTCCCTGGTGCTCAGAATCTTGGGGACTTAGCACTGGACATTAGGTCTCAGGGTCAGGGCTGAGTGGCATTATCTGAGGGGAATGAGTGATAAGAACATTTCCCTCCACCATTTTAAAAGTCCTTGATTTTCATGGCGGCAGAGGGGTGGTTGGGGGGGGGGCTAGTTTACCACCTCACATTTTCACATTTTCATCTATCATAATTTAGATCTTCACATTTCTGGAGTTGGTGATTGATAGCTTCCAAACACATAAACACTCTCCACCTGCACGGAATGCACCAGGGACCTCGCTCTCATAAAGCCAGGATCAAGGTAAAAGTGAATAAAATTCTAAAACCCGCTCCTTAGCAGGAGTTAAGTCCCAGAATCAGCCATGGCCACGGAAGGTGACAGTTTCTGGATGCTGTTAGTTTGCAGCAAATTGAAGTTTTGTAGTTTTATCTATTACCAGAAAAGCCCCCCCCCCAAAAAAAAAGAAATGTAGCCAGTGGGGGAGAAAGCAGGAGCCCCACCGTCTCATTTTTAACAAGGACCAGCTGAAAAATGAAGGCGCACACCACACAAACCATCTTATGTCTGCCAATTCATTTCCTGGCCCCTAAAGAAAAAAAAAAAAAAAAAACCTCGTGTTTCCTCTTATGCAGGCCAAACATGGCAAAGCACCAAGGGAATTCTGAATGGAATCAATTGCACTTGTTACTAACTGAGTTTTCTTTTATTCTTATATTACCAAGGGCTGGATACTCAGCTGCAAGCAATTATAATGAAGAGTTACTGAGTAATGGTTTCCAGATTGCTCCATGATGGGGCATTAATTGAAAGGGACAATTTAAGAGCTTAGGCCATGTAAATGCATTTCTTATTCTGTCAGATTGAGAAATTTCTGGATGCAAAAGGCTGAAATGCTCAGAACTGATAAAGACTTAATAGTGCCCATTTAAACCAGCATTTTCAAAATGAGTTTCATGTTTTTAAAAGAACAAATACAAAATGATGAACCTGTGGGTTTGTTCATGCAATCAGGAAAATATCCAAATTGCACGTTTGCATGCTGCCCTTATAACATATACATTATATAAAATGTGACTTGATCAGTCTGTTGCATTGCAAGGCCAGTTAAGCTTTCAAGTGAACTTTTATTTTTCGGGTTGCATGCTATTATAGTGCATATTAAGTGCTCTCTCATTCCCTACACATAAATGTTTTAAAATTTTAAACAGCATTTAAAAATGCATAAATGAGTTGTATATATTTGTGCATTGATTTAAAATTTAAAACAGCATTTTAAATAGATTTAGATGCATATGAAAATGGCCCTCCATAGAAATTCTCTACTAAGTCCATATCAGAAAGCTTTATTTTGTCTTTTAGAAAATGGTCTTTTATTTCCCTGAACCCCATTAAACAGCAACATTTTCAAAGAAGGTCTCTGGCATGTCACAGAAAGGACAAGCATCCTAAGAGATGTTTGATCCTGAAAGTTAAAGCCAAGTCAGGAAGAAAATCTCCACCCTTCTTAAAAATAATTTTTAAAAAGAGCAGTACCAGTTTTTAAGGTCAGATTTCTGCATTAGGACTAGTTTTATTTCTGAAAAGAAAAAGAAAGAAGAGAAGGAGGAGGGAGGGAAAAAAAGAGAAAGATGGTTGAATGGCTAGACAGAAATTGATGCAGATATACTAAGAATTAAGTTCAAAGTTGAAGGGGAGATAATCACCACCACTCTTTCTGGTTCTGTTTGCTAAACCAGAATTGCCATTAGACAATGAAACATTGACTTTCCCTTCAGCCTTAAGCTTCTCTCTCTCATCTAGATTTGTGCAGAGAAACTACAGTGCTGATGGGGGACCTCTCCTAGAGATTTGATGGATGCAAACGTGGTCGAGGGCAAAACAGGCGGGAGAGTGAAGTCATCAACCTGGATGAATTGAGAGCATTCAATCAACAGAAGTGAGGGGGAAAGGGCTCAAGCTATTGTTGTCTCATTGCCCATTTCCACTCATTCATTCTACACTGTGCCTTTGCTCCGTCTACCACTTCCTATACTGGCTAAGCACAAAATGAGTGTAAAGACCTCTTACCCATTCACAGGCATATCTACATTCACTAGGCAACTCTGAGACTAGTTCTTGGATCAAAATCTTCTTGTTGGATCAGTCATTCCTGGAACAAAAGCCCTGTATACGTCTGACTCTTCATTTGGGACTGTTCTTCATTTGAAAACAGTGAAAGCAAGTTCAATCCGCAACAACAACAACAAAAATCTGGTGGTCTTTTCTGCTCCCTCAAGGCCAAGCCCCATCAGAATGTCCTAGACAACAGCTCTTAAACTCAGATGCCTGGAGTCAAAAACAAAACCACTTGAAAAGTGGATGGTCAATTAGGTCAGGGTTGAGTACCTTCATAAGTAATAAAGCAATCTAAATTAATTATTCAAACTGAACTGTCAAGAATCCAAGATGAACGAGGAAAAATAAAACAGAGGTGTGTTATACATTTGCATAGCTATTGCCAGCAAATAACATTGTCTCAAATGGTCCCTTTTTATCCATAAAAATATACATTATATATTCTTCTTTTGTTTTTATACCCTTTTTTCTTTTTTCTAGCCAGTGCTGAATTCTGACATTTTAACTACGAGTTTCAAAACCCCATTATTTATTTCCAAGATTTGAGGGGAAAAGGTTTCTTTTTAAACATCCTGAATTTAAAAATAAATAAACTGAACAGGAAGACTTAGGCTGTCTATCTCAATTGATTTTGTGATGTCTCCATTTTGTGGATTATGCCGATAAATTATCTTAAGTCACATCGTAATTTTGCCTAAGAAATGTAAGTATCATGGGATGTTTTTAAAATATAATAGGGGCAATCTTTCACCCAGCCATTTCCTGGGCTGCTGCTATTTCTAGGAGCAGCCAAACACCTGAACAAACCCAATGAATTCCAGACCAAATTTTTCTGATAAGTACAGATCATGGGCAGAATTGATTGGACCAAATCACTCATTCGAAATGCAGTTTAATAGACTATTCTCAGTCTTCCACTTAACTGGGGAAAGGAAAGTGAAGATACATTCTCTTTTGATAACATAGTTTATGCTGAAAAAAGTTGGGACAAGTACATATGTGCATAATTGAATAATATATGAGCATAGTATTACCCAAAGGGGTATCACTGTAACCTTGGATCTTGAACATATACTTAATTTCAACAGCCTATAGAAAAGAATTAATGTTGAATTCATAGGTGTTCAGTGAAAAGTTTGAAAGTTGATTTAGAGGGGTTTTTTAAAAAACAATTTCAAAGACTTGCTAAAACACAGACAGTACGCAGCAGCAAACCGATATTCTACATGACCAAGAATTCAGAGTCGGCAACTTCGTGCTTACACGAAGCAGTTTAACTTGAATCAGAACCTGGAAAAACCAAGGTAATTCCTGTGTTTACAGTCTTCATTCAAGCAAGGCAGGAGCAACATTTGAGAGGGATTAGCAATCAAAAATTGAAAATCTACCATCACCACACAAGCTTGCCTTTTCATTTTGCACAGATCATAAAACACATAACACGGACCAGACCCTTGTCCAGCAAATGTTCACATCCTAATTTTTAAAAATAGCTTTTATACACGATTGCTCTCTTTGCAATAAAACAAAGATTTGTTTATAGCTACAATTTAATTAAGAACCTTTTCGAAGAGGAAGATCTGGAAACCAAGGAACTTATTATTTTTTTTTTCAACCAGGGTTGTTTGTTTATTGGTTTAATTTTCCCTGAAGTAAAAATACACTTTGAAATGTAACATGTCATTATGTAATTTGTAGTAACAAAGTGCAGGCCCCTGCACACGACAGCGAACAGGACCGCTCCAGCTCACAGACAGTCCCCATATCCACAGCCCCCTCCCTGATCTGATTAACAGCCTGTATAAACATTCAGCCAACCAGAACACCGGCCAGTGCACAATTTGGTCAGCCATAAAACTGCCAGCCAAACATAGACACAGGGGGTTTATGCAGAAATCTTAATTTGGGGGAAACGATCAAATCTAAGACAACACGGCCCCTATGGAGATCAGGAAGGGCTCGCCTTTATTTTTGTTAATCCCAGCCTGCCTCCCAACTAGGGAGGGATGATATCACCCCTGAAGGTGAAAGGCTTAATAAAATGCCCCTGAAATGCAGGGCTGCAGAGAGAGCATGGTCAGAAGCTCAACCTCGGAAGAGCGAAATCTAACAAGAAAAAATAAGCTTCTCTTTTAAAGAGAAATTGCAAACGATCTGAGTTGTTGGGAAGTTGTGTGTCCTATCATGACATACCCAGGATGGTGTCTCTCCATCAGCACGTTTTCTACCAGCACAAGGAAATCAAACGTAGGCTCCAATGGTGCAAAAATTAGTGGAATTTATACAAAGAGGTGTTTTGTCGGTTTTTTCTTTCTTCCTACCATTTTCACGGCTCTTGGCAAAAGCCTTCAGAGTTTCACATAATGGGAAATATTCAAATGTTTGGTGCAAGTCAAATAATTACTAAGAAACAGTTGTTTTTTAATTTTTTTTTTCTTAAGAATACTTTTGCAAGATGGCTAACTTGTTTTTTCGGGCTTAGGACAGGATTTCATAGGTCACTTTTGAGACTATATGACGCCCAACTTTTAACAGAATTGAGGGGTTTTTTGGATCCTCTTTATAAAAATATGCCACTAGTACCAATAGTAATGACAGTGATGTAATGAACTATAACAAAAGGACATGGCCTTAGCCTGGTTCCTTCGCCTCAATAGCTTTTAGCTCACTTTTTATTATAGGGAACTGGGCTTCACAGCAATTTCTCTTAATTTTCACTTCTGTTCTAACCTTTTTCCTTACTTTTAAATCTCTGTTTTGTTTCAGAAAAAAAAAAAAGGTCAGCCATCTTACCACACTCTCTAGGATCACCCTCGTCTTCTTAGTTAGATCCTAGTGCGCTCACAGGGTTTATTTTGCCTCTGATAAGAAACTTCTGCGCTTTATTCTGGGTGGTTTTATGCTAAAGAAATTAATAACTAAACATAATGCAAGCTCCAAATGGAACAGGAAAATATATAGACATGTTGAATGTTTCATTTTTTCCAGGCACTAGGCAAAAACCTTTCCATTTCATTTAGTACTCACAAAACTCTGAGTTGGATATGTATTATGCACTTTTTTTTTTTTTAACAGATGAGGAATCAGAAGTACAAAGATTTTTAGTAATTTGCCCCCAGGCTACACAAATGAACAGTAGAGCTGGAACACTAGGCCAAGAGGCCTAATTTAGGAATCAATCTACTTCCTTCCTAGATACATTATTACCTTTGTCAGGAGGCAGGGACATCTCAGACCCCGGGGTCATTGCAAAGAGGTGGACAGGAAGCCCTCCATGATGATTTCACTTAGGTAGTAAGTGAGGTCACCTGGGGGGCTGATGGGGTATTAGTGTCAGTGTTGGAAAGCTGAGGGTTCCTTTCTAAGCCCAGCCACTGCTTACGGAAATATTGGGAAATATTTACTAACATCTCTAAACTTCTGATTCCTCATCTGTAAAAAAAGGAGAAATTTTTGCAGAGTTAAATATCATTTTTTAAGTGTTTACCATAGAGAAATTTCTCAGGTCTTTTCTTTCTCCCAAGCTAATCAGTTCACATCACTTTGCGGATAGGCTTCCGTCATTATAATTTTTGCTAATATAATTTTAAAATTCTATGTTCAGGGTGTAGTTTGATGATGTCGTTTTAGATCTTAAAAAAGGTAAGAGAAAAAAGTTTAAGCAGAAGTTCTGGGTATGCTTTTGTTCAACTCACTGGATCACACCAAACTGGGTGTCCTGGAAGACACAGGTTAGGTCTTCTGAACAGGGCTACAAGTAGGCGCCTCTGCCTTCACTCCAAAACCAAGCAAGATGATTTCTAACTTTCAACATTTAAGAATACTTATTTCAAAAGCATTTCATACTTAACATTCACTGCATGTGGGCAACTCTTTTGTCAGCCAGTTAAAGAATAGAGATGTGAAGGAAGCTTCCTCCCTGATGGAACATTTACCAACTTGTGGCTTTTGGGCCTTTCCTGGCACAGCCGGCCTCCAGCTGATTCTGTCTACGTGTTGAAATAAGGGGAAATGAGCACAAACTACAACTGAATTACTTCAGATAGTTGCCCACAATGCTCTTCCAACTCTATGAGTTATATAACCTTAAGCTATCCTGAAAACCACAATGGGTTCCATCTCGTTGGGATAGCAGAAAGCAAGAGGATATTCTAAATGACATTTGGGAGCTTATACATCTCTTTCAAAACATTTCAGAGTTTTCCCCTCATCATCTCCCCAAGGCCACCCCAGGGGTACTTGCATAGAGGACAGCCTCAATGTTTTCTATGATAAATTGTCAATACACAGAACAGTTACTTTTTCCAAAGCCTCTCCGACTAGGGGCGTATTCTACTTCCCGTAACGGCCCTAGAACTACCTGTGTGTTGGCATGCTCAGAAGAAAAATTTTATTCACAAATTCAAGCTATATCATTAATCTGTTGAAAAGAGGATAGATTTTCAAATGGGGTTTCAAATAATCCTCGCCTTTGAGATCATCTGTGCTCGCAGCCCAGTATTTGTACAAGATGAAATGATTTACAGAATCGAGTCTGGAAAAATTGGAGGGCAACTCCAAAAGGCAGGAACATGTTGCCGAGTCAATCATTCATCCCGTCAGAAAAACTTTGTAGTTTCCAAAGCGTTATGAGACACCACTCTCTATCCAGGGCAGAGGAATCATTAAAAAGGTGGGAGGTTCTCCGGCCACACAGCCAGCACGGAGGCCTGGAGTTTTTGGCAGGGCACGTCCACCCCAAAGGCAGACAGAGTCCTGGAAGGACACTCATATAAACAAAGCAGGGAGACAGCTCCGGCTCTGCCATGAGGCTCATCCTTCCCCAGATCAAAGCCTCCGCCAGAGAGACAGCCTTGCAGAACAGAGTGTCCTTTCTGGAACGCAACTCTGGGGGAGAGCTCGAATGAAAGCCACAACCTTGCCACCTGTAGCCAATGACTTGGCACACAAAGGCTCTGTCGGGATGGGGGGCCTGCAGCTGTGCAGACCACAGAAGATCAAGGAAAAGATAAGACAACACAGGGAGGAGACCTTTTTTTCCCTGAGATAGCAAAAGCTGAGCTCCACTAGTTTAAGTAAACTTGCATCTCGCCAACTCCAGCTCTCCATGCAGTGTGGAAAGGGGACGGAAATCAGTGTAGGGTTAGAACGCATGTTCTCAAATCAGGTCACTGGACTTTGACGCTCTACTCATGGCTTACTAGCTGTGTGACTTATGCCTTAGTTTCTTCACCTGCAAAATGGACCTCATAGTGGTGCCTGCTCCGTAGGATTTAAGGACTGGCTGGCACAATCGAAAGCTCTCAATGTGTTGCAGTTGTAGTTTGAAGTCGCACAGTTCTGGCTTTGAACCAGGTTCTGCTACTTGGTATTTTTGTGAACTTGGAGAAATGACAATATTCAGGTGAATTCCCCAACTGTATAATGGATTTGTTTTATATGGCACACAGTAGGCATTCAGTAAATGGTACTTCTGGTTATTTGCATTTTTCCTGGTTTCCAACAGAGAAAGCCCGCAGGACTGGTTAGACTGGAAGAAACACGGGCCAGTAAAATTTAGGATTCTCTAAAGGCCCCAAAGCCTCATCCACATGCAAAAGAGATACATCCCTAGGGATGATTGGGTCTTGGGTGTTTTAAATACACAACTTATTTTATGAGCAAAAAGGAAACTGGAAATGTTCCCACATTTAACATCTGCAGGCAGATAGGATGACGAAATGTATTAGACTGAGGAATAACTTTCGCCCTTCTTCTTGGAAAACATCTGGGGTATTACCCTCCCCTCCACTCATTCCCCACCACTCACCCCAGACTTGACTCTTGGCTGACAGTTTATCAGAGATAAATGGAAACACCTGGGAGCCAGATAAAGCCAACTGAGCGTGATCAGCTGAGGAGTCCTGGCGACACACGCCACTCAGGATTTCTTTTTCCCCACAGGACAGGGCAGGAGCACAGTCTAGCCTGTGACAGATGGCAAATTCACTTTGTCATTCATTCATTCCCTCATAACAAGCTCAGGAGGGTGGCTGGCCCAACTCCCTGCCTGAGACAGGTCAACAATTGAACCGGCAGGTTAAGTGTCACCGTTATGATCCTGCTTTTAACCATTTCAGTGAAAAGACATTCCAGGAGCTAAATCTGCACTTGTGTTCCTTTAATCAACCTTCCCTTTGTCAAGCCAAACTCCTACCAGCTACAATTTCTCATCTCTATAGAGATGCAATGCCGAGTGTAATCTTTTATATCCTGTGACCTTTTAAAAAAAAATTGTTCATTGCCATCTCTACTATAACAACTTCAAACATAGAAACTTTAAATCTCCTTTTACTTCCCATGTCCCTATATTATATTAAACAATCCCATAGCCTTTAACCTTTCTTCAAAGGTCCTAATTGCCTGCCCTTTAATTAGCTTGTTATTTTTCTTTCAATTCATTCCAGCTTCTACTCATCATTTAGAGTCCAAACCTTCCTTGACGCAGAACTCTAATACTTGATGAGAGATCTCGATGCTATTAAAATGAAAATAGTCTAGTATGTGTTTTCACGGAACCACTACTTAGGCCCCTGAGCAAGTTACTGAACATGTCTAGGCGTCAGTTTCCTTAGTTGTAAAGTTGTTTCAATCAAAGAACAAGGACTATGAATACGGCATTAGGGAGGCCTACCAGCAGCCACGAGAAACTTTCTAAAAGAGATGAGTTCAGAGAGACACACAGGAATTAACTATGTAAAGGAGACAAGAGCAGAGCAAGCCTACCAGAGGCAACCGCATGTGCAAAGGTCCTGAGGTCTAAACTCATGAAAACCAGCATGACTAGATTCAAGAGAACCAAGGAGAAGAGGATTATGAGATGACGCTGGTGAAGGACTTTGGGGCCAGATAACACAGGACCAGGTAAGTCATGGTAATAATGTTGGCATTTACCCTAAAGGCACTATGAAGAGGACAGAGTTATGGACAGATTTTTTAATTTTTTAAAAGAAAATTGGCTGCAGAATGGGTTGGACACAGAGTGGATGTGGGAAGAAGAGGAGGCTCTTGAGTTAATCCAGGATTGTGAGAGCACAGACTACAGTGGTGTTTGTCAAGGTGAAGAGACGTGGACAGATTTGGAAATCAGAATCAACAGCTCTTACTGTTTCCACAGACACGGCAGGGAGTGAGAGGGAGGTCAGGAGGCTGCCAAGTGTCTGACTTGCTCGCCTTGGATGCTGGTGCTATTTGCCAAGAGAGAGAATGTCGGGGGAGGAAGGGGTCTGAGGGAGAAGGTATGAGTTCAGTTTGTAGACAGTCAGAGCTTGAGGTGCTGTGAGATGGCCAAGTCGAGATGTTGACTAGACAGTGGGATTTATGATCAGGAGCTCAGAGGAGAGTCTAGGCTAGAGATATAAATTTAAGAGTCTTCAGTATATAGATAATAATTAAAACCATAAGTATGGCCCAGATCACAGAGGGAGGCTGTAGAATGTGAAGAAGAGGGCAGTGGATCAAGCCTTGAAATTCTCTCGTATTTAACAGTCAGTAGGAGGAGAAGTAGCCAGGAAAGAGACCAAAGAGAGTCCCCAGAGGAGGAAGACAATTAGGAGAGGGCCCGGCTGTGGAATCCAAAGGCAGAGCGTGTTTTAAGAAGAAGAGAATGCCAAGCTCAAGGCACAGAGTGGCTGCACAGGCCTCTTACAAGGCCACATGTCAAGACATGTATCCTTCATGACCTAATCTAGGTTACCTTCCTAGATTACCTTCCTAGAGGACTTTCAGGTTTGCAAGCAGTCCTGGGTTTTTCCAACTTGAAATTTTGGGATTTTTCCATCTTTCCTATGCACAACTATGGCTTTTTGCATATTATGACCTAACTTTCCATCTGATGTGATCAGTATAGCAACACTGGGTTACATCTCACTTATCCAAAAGCTTTTGCTATCCACAGTGCAACCAGGAATTAGGGAAAAAAGTGGAAAAAAAAAAAAAAGAAAAACTCAGTGACTATTGCTAATAGGAGCCCTTATTTAGCTTTCTTGTAGAGCCATTTTAGCATTTATTTTATAAGTTCTGAAAAAGTTGATATTCGGTTTCTGAATCCAAAGTAAAATGGAAGGAGCCTTGTAGGTGAGGGTAAGGTGGAGAGGAAGATCACAGAAGCTGCAAAAATTGTCCAGTCAGGGATAATTAGGGAGTAGATTAAAATCTACCAAAAGAAGACAAAGGAACAAAAAATTTATAACAATCTAAGTTCATTTCATGAGGGATAATTATACCTTAGTGCTCAGTAATTTGGGGTAAACCATCACAGTATAATGTCTGTTAATAGCAGAGTAATCAAATAAATTTTAAATTAACGTTTGCTGCATTAAAAGAAGGGGGGGACAGGGGAAGCTTACCATGTGGTTTTTCATTCCTTCTGTCCCTTATATTTCCTATAAACTGGTAGAGAGCTGTAGGCTCAATTAAATTCAAGTTAAATTTTTTGGTTAAGAATTCATCATCGGAGGTGATGTAAACATCAAGCTGTTCTGGGATGCTAGGATTGGTCAGTGGGCTCAAGTATCATCAACCCTGTCCATTCTAAGGTGTCCAGTTGGCCTTTCACTTAATGGTTTCACAGCCATTGATTAGAGTCAACTAGTTTGTTTTGAGGCAGAGTCTCCCCCTGTTGCCCAGCTAGAGTGCAGTGGTATCATCATAGCTCACAGCAACCTCAAACTCCTGGGCTGAAGAGATCCTCCTGCCTTAGCCTTCTGAGTAGCTGGGACTACAAGTACCCAACACCACGCTGGGTTAATTTTTATAATTCTTAGAGATGGAGGTCTCACTCTTGTGTAGGCTGCTTTCAATGTCTCAGCTTCAAGCAATCCTGTCTCCTCAGCCTCAAAGTACTAAGAATGCAAGCATGAGCCACCATGCCTGGTCTAGATATTTTATTAGAAGTTCAAAATTCCAGGCTCTGGTAAACTCTACAGCACAAATTACTAGTTCTTCTGTCAAATAAATTAGAAAAAAAATATGCAGGGTGGTAGTGGTGGTGCAGGGTTCAAAATCTACAGATTAGGAGAAATCTAAGAGACCCAGCAACCAAATCCAGTGTATAGGTTTGTCCTGCTTCTTAGTAAATAAACAATTATGTGTCAACTGGGGAGATTTTTAAAACTGACTGAAAAGTGACCCTATTCAGGGACTGTTATTTTTTAGCTGTGACGATGGCATTGTAATTACGTATGTTTAAAAAGTCCTTAACTTATCAAGGCAAGTGCTGAAAGATCTGTGAGTGAAACAACATGACGCCTGGTGTTGCTTCAGAATCCTTGGGTGGATGGGGTGGTGGGCACGGAGGTACGGGGGACTGGGCCTGGAGAGAGAGGAAGCAAAATCAGCCCCGAGCTGCTGTTACGGACAGCCAGCCAGACAATGGGAACCTGAGGGTCCTGGTGCCATTGCTCCCTGCACGGTGATAAATGCTTGAAATGTCCCTAACAGAAAGCTTAAAAAATAGGGAAGAAAAGGTTCATGTCTTTTTCATCTTGTTATTTTGGAAGAAAATATTTCTAAAATATCTTCTTCGGTACCGTAGACTAAACAACATTAAAAAACAAATGATTTGGAAAGTCCTGTGGTGAATCTAAAGATAAATGAAGAAGAGGCACCGCTCGGAGAAATGGAGATGGGACAATACTGTTCTCAGTTACTGAAACAACCAAATGAAAGCAAATGCCAAGGGAGAAATCACTCTGTACCATGGTCGATTACGGAGCCTCCACGCCTCAGTTAGGACTGACTTCTAATTGACTTCAGTTTGGCAGCCAAACCCTGTGACCCTCAGGTGCCTGACTCCAGATTCTGGCTTCTGCTGGAGGCGGCGCTATGAGTCAGCTCTGGGCTGGAGAACTCTGTGCCTCAGTGTCCTATTGAAGCCCGGTTTGCTTACCCTTCTCCCTCCTCTGCTCCATGTTCCTCTGCTCCAGAGAAGCTACTCACTTGTTTGCTGACTTAATAGTGTGGTTGTCAGTAAATACTTGGAAAAGTTTTAGGGAAACAAAAATTCTAATGAAATTCATACTACCAAGGAATGGATTCATTTCCAAGCCATCAACTCCCCTTCCTTTGTACCCGGGCATGGGGCTCCTATCCAAGTCTGCTGTCATCCTGTGGGCTGCTTGGCCTGTCTGCTCTGGACAGTAAGAAGGCCACACACTGCCCTGTGTGGCTCTCTGGGTGAAGGAGGACAGGGCAGGGTGCCCAGGCAGGGAATAGATGGTGAGGGGCTGTGACAGAGTTTGGTCCATAGACATCTGTGCTGCACAAGCCTAAAAACATCTGGGTACCGGCTACATGAGGGTGGCTGAGGTGGCAAGTTCTGGGCATGCCCAGCATCTGCTTGAGGTCTTTGCACCCTCCCTACCTGTGTTTTTCTATAGCATTCCCTGAGTCCAAGAAGCCAATCACGGGTGGCACCTGTGGCTCAGTGGCTAAGGTGCCAGCCCCATATACTGAGGGTGGCAGATTCAAACTCGGCCCCAGCCAAACTGCAACAAAAAAATAGCCAGGTGTTGTGGCAGGTGCCTGTAGTCCCAGCTACTCGGGAGGCTAAGGCAGGAGAATCTCCTGAGCCCAGGAGCTGGAGGTTGCTGTGAGCTGTGTGACGCCACGGCACTCTACTGAGGGCGATAGAGTGAGACGCTGTCTGTCTCTAAAAAAAAAAAAAAAGAAGAAGAAGAAGAAGCCAATCACCTACTGAAATCCTGCTCATCCTTTAAGAAGAGCTCATCTTCAATCTTCAATGTTACCAGATCCACAGAGCTTTTCCCAGCCTGCTCTTCAGAGCTAAGGGACCCTTCCTCTGACTCCCACAGTTCTTGGCTTGTGAAACTTTTATTATGTTCAAGTATCTGGAGCCTCAATGAGTTGATTAACTCCTCAAAAGCTAAACTGGGTCTCATTCACCTATGTATGCACACACACCCCCAGCCATACCTGTCCCTAGGTGTCACCGCAAGTGCAGAACAGCCACAGGACCTTAGCTCTGTGCAAACAAAGCACAGATGACCCTTCTGACCCTCTTCTACCACTGGCCTCTAATACCCACCCATGGCCCCTCTCGCGTGGAAAGCACAGATGAGCTTGGCCCAGCCTTCTGAGGCTCTTCCATCACTGGCCTCCAACGCCTGCCCCCCAGGCTCCCTGCCTCCCTCCCACCACCTCTTCCTTCCCATACTACTGCTTTCCCATGCTGCCTCTTTCTTTCCCCCACATGGACAAGTGCGAGCATGAGGGCAGGGAGGGATCAATTTGTACACCTGGTTCTGAGAGTGTCTCCACAGGTTGCTCTGTGCCAGGCCATTTGGCAGGTGATGACTGAACTTGATGAGAAATCTTGGTCCTACCCGGGATTCCTCCAGCTTCCCCTGCCCTTTGTATCCATCATTGCTTTCTGAATCAACAAACCCTTCCTTTAGTTAATAGCAGCTTTGCAAACTAAACAATAGATGCCACAGGGCCTAGTAAGCAAACAAATATGGTTATTCAATGGTATACCGCACTGTGCATAATTCAGGAAGTTCAATTATGGTTTCCCCAGCAACAGCAATGCAACCTTGGGCCAGGTCTACAGGCCTTGTTTTCGGGGGCACAGGCGGTTGGGCTTCACACCCTCCCCTGGGGGGAGACAATGCAATCTGGCAGACTTACCATTGCCATTGGAAACACAACTGAGTCCTCCTCCTGAATCCTTGCTTCCAAATTTAACGCTAGTTTTGAACATTTGGTACAAACTCTTTGGGTGTGGGGAGGTCACTAACACACTATGTTAGTAAGGGATGACTAAGCATCACAGTCTCAATTTCAGAAGCTGGATATATTTGAGACACAGCAAGACCAAAAATCACGCTACAGTACAGATATCTATACAGAATGTTCATTGCAGCCCAATTCACAATTGCTAGGTCATGAAAGAAGCCCAAGTGCCCATCGACCCATGAATGGATCAATAAATTGTGGTATATGTACACCATGGAATACTATACAGCCATAAAGAAAGATGGATACTTTACCTCCTTCATGTTTACATGGATGGAGCTGGAGAATGTTCTTCTTAGCAAAGTATCTCAAAAATGGAAGAAAAAGTATCCAATGTACTCAACCCTATTATGAAACTAATTGTTAGCTATCATAGGAAAGCTATAATCCAAATGGAGTCTAAGAATACGGGGAGGGGAGGGGAGAAGAGGAGGAGGATGGGTGAAGGGAGGGTGATTGCTGGGATCACGCCTATGATTTATCCTATAAGGGTACATGTGAATTTTTCTAAATGTCAAATATAAATGTCTTAACACAACAATTATGAGAAAGACATGATGGCTATGTTGGCCAATTGGATGAGATTATTTCAAATTGTATATAGAAACAAAAACACTCTATCCTATGATAGAATTAATGTACACAAATATGATTTAATAAAAAAATGGCAAAGTTGGACTCTTAGAATGTGAAGTGTCAGGTTGAGAGCTGCTTCATACTGTACTGACCACAGCAGAAGTTATGAACTTGGGGTTTGGGATGTCCCTCAAGAAAGATGGATGGCATAGAGGTTGGGAGCATGGATTCTTGTGCCAGACTTCTAGGGTTCAAATCCTATCTGGCTCTCCCATCTGTGTAGTGAGAAGACCTCAGGCAAAGTACTTAACTTTCTCTGTGTCTTGGTTTCCTCATCCATAAAATAAGGATAATGATCCTGGTAGAATATAGGGTTATTTTGTTAGTTTTGCTTTGGAGCATGGAGTGTCTTTGGAGCTCTAGGCAGGGTTTACTGATGACAACACTTAGCTATTTTGCACAGTCCCACTTGTCATTTTGTGCCTGAGCTGAGATCAGAATTGGGACACGTTATATACATACTATGTTGAGTTTGTTCTTTTTTATTTTCTTAGCAAACCATATTTCTTTTTCCACTCCTCACTCCTCTGTGAACTTTAATTAAGCCTCTCCCCACCAGGAGAGTGAGGCAAGGGTTAGGTCTTGTTTTTGAAAAGCCTCACAAGCCTGCACAGCAGCAGGTTTTCCTACAGTTTGACAGTTCCAGTTCAGCCTGGTGCTGCTGATTTATAAGACGCTGAACTCAATGGCTTTATCCTCTGTTTCCCCCTAGTCGTTTCTCAATCGAGTCACACTGGCTGGAAACATCTGAGAAAGAAATTGACTGAGAGATGCACAGACAGCCTATTCACATTCCATGACTTTTCAGGGCCTCCCCCAGAGGACCCGCAGCAGCCAGTTAGCTCATGCACAATCCCAAGCTGGTGTCCTGCCCCCATCACCCCACTCGCAGTACAGACAAATCTGGGTCCTCTCCAGACTCAGACCCTCTGACTCTAATGCTGAGTGATGAAGCCAACACGGCACACTCTGTTCTCAAACCTCGGCCAGCCTTGCCTGTGACAGCAGGATTAGATAGAGAAATGGGAACGGAAGGCACCCAGTGGATTATTGTCTGAGCACTTAAAAATTTAGGATTGATTTCACTTGAAGGGCTGTTGCTTCTTTCTCATTATCAGGAATTTGCTTACAATAATTTATTTAAATAGGGGTTTAACAGAGACCCAAAAGAATGGTTTTTGTAGGACTCACCTACCTCCTGGATGCCCCCTACTCCTCAAGCCAGCCCTTCTCCCGCACCAATTGGGTCTAAGCATATAGAAACCTCTAATCTGAAACTGGTGTTTTCCACTAAACCCTCCATTCATGCTTGAAGCAATTTGCAATGGCCACTTTCTCTGTCTTGTTCTCAGACGTGTCTTGGTCAATTAGTGCAATGTCACAGCCATGTGTAGTTATTGTAACTCCAGCTGTGAGCTGTTAATAATAAACTTGCCCACAGGACAATCCTGCCATATGGCTGATGGTCAATCAAGACTAAAATATGCATTAGGAGGAAAAAAATGCCCCTGTCAACAGTGAGTGGGTGTAGGTCATTGTTTGGAGGCTGATGGGGAGCGACCAGGTTCCGGGTAATATGCTATGGCCGACATCAATGGCTGGCTGCTACCCCACCATGTTTGTCCTGAGACACAAAGGCGTGATAACTAAAATGGGACAGCTGGAATCAGAGGACAAGTAGACAAAACATGGGGAAATGTATAATGTGGGTCAGGGAATAGGGATTTGTTGAAAAGAAACATAGCTCAGATTCTTTAGTAGGAAAAGGAGACCAATCTGCGTTTTGGTCATGGGAAATGATCTGTGTGCTACAAGACAAATTTTATTTAATGGGAGTTTTGAGGCAAATAAAAACAAGCTGATTTGTGGCAAATGAGTGAAGGAGGAACAGTAACCCACTTGGGTGATTCCAATTAATTTCTTCTCCAGAATCTCAGGATGTTTTGATTTCTTCAATTTGGTTCGGAATTTGGGGGGGTTCTCTCTGGGGGTGGGTATGGGTAGAGAGATTCTTGACAAACAGCTGAACCTTGATTTTTGGTCCTAGATATCTGCCACAGTATGGAAATCAAGGGTAAGGCCAACAAAGCATTTACTTCAAAGGTTCTCAGCCTGTGGGTTGAGACCCCTTTTTAACAATGAAAATACATTGCGGCATTAGGAAGGTTGAGAACCACTGATTTACTTATTTAGGTCACAAAACTAATACATCTTTATGTCAGTTTCATTTGCAAATTCAAAGAATGAATACAGAGTGGTAAAAAGCCATGCCAATTGCCAGCCCATGTTTTTTTGTGTGCTTCAATGACAAGTTCTAAATAGATTATTTATCTTAGCTATTTCTTAATAATACCCAAGGGCCGCCCCTGACTAGAGTCCAGTCTATACTACCGCAGTTCCTCTCAGGCTCCTCTTCCTTAGAAAGGAGGAAGTATTCCCCCCACCCTCAAAAAACAGAACTTTTAATTGCCATTCAAAGGGTAATCACGGGATGAAGGTCTTATTAAAAGCCTGAAGTCTTGTTTATCTGCTGCGGAGCCTGGCTTGTTTGCTTGGAGATTAGAAACACCCTGCTAATGATTGCACCGGTGCCTTCCCTGAGAGAGCGCCCCCTTCAGGGAGAGTATTCTATGTTATTACATTTCAGTCATTGAGAAAGTGAATTATTTAAATCATTCCTCCCTCCTACCATTTTCTTCCTAGATTTATCTTAAAATTGTGGGAATCCAGGGAAAACTGACCTTCAGGGGTACACGCACAGCACCTGCTCTTCTGTTACCCTGTGAGCTGGCTGCTGAGTGTCCCTGAATTTCCTGTCATTCTGAGGAATAACTAACTCCGGTTTGCAGCGGGGTACACAGCACCATATAGAGTTGGGTGTGCTTGTCCGAACTAAATGAGAGGAGGGGGGTACTGGCATCCAGGGAGCAGAGGTCAGGAATGCTGCTAAATTTCCTACAATGCCCAGGACCCCACAGCCACCACTGAAGAATTATCTGGCTCAAAATGTCAACAATGCCAAGGCCGAGAAATACCACACTAATAATCTGCTCAACTTGACGTGATACAGTAATCTCGGGACTTAGGTTCAGAATGAAAGCAGTGAGACAAAGGGGTTCCAAGTTCCTCTTCCATCCTCCTCTTAACCCCACCAGAGACCTGTACCTGACTCACCCCAATTCTGCTTAGGCCAGTTTTCTCTGTGGTGTTATAAAGCAGGATCAGCAACCTACAAACAAATGCAGTTGCCACCTGGGTTGGGTTTTCTTTTTCTTTCTTTCTTTCTTTCTGTTTTTTTTTTTCTGTACATCCGACAGGCTATGACTGCCTGTTCTGTCTTTAAATGGTAGGGAAAAAAACAAAAACAATGATATTATTTTGTGACCCATGAAAATCATATGAAATTTAGATTTTAATGTCCACAAGTAAATTTTTGTTGGAGCCCAGCCATATGTTTACCTATTGGCCATGATTGCTTCTGTGATACAGCAGAAGAGTAATTTTGAAAGAGACTAGCCAGCTGAAAATAGTTACTGTCTGGTCTGTGGCCAAAAAGGTTTGTTGGTCTCTGCCATAAAGCGCAAGACCAATTATGTGGTCCACACAGCAGACAGACTCAATGCTTCCTGGAAGGTGGGTAAATAGAGCTCCAAGGGTGGGTGTTGATGCTCCAAGTAATACTCTCAGATATCACCAGGTTGGCAGGGGCCACACATACAGAAGTGATTTGGTTTCCTAATATGATAACTCATTATAACTTTCTTACCCTCAATAAAAATGTCATCATTGTGGTTTCAAAGCTGGGCTTTCTTCTCAGTCTCCTTCCCCAGGTTGGCCTGAATCAGGAATAGAAAACTAACGAGAGAAGCAGGAGCATTGATTATCCTCCAACCGGACCCTGACCCATGAGTAACTGGAAGGAAAACACAGGCATGCACAAATCGCAAATTCTCAGCCATCTCCCCCGAAACCAACATCCTCTTACTATTTCAAAAATAGTTTGAGCACCCAACAAGAGCATCTTTCTGCAGCCCCAGTGGGTGTCTAGGAATGTTTGCACGTACCCACACAGACACAAAGAGGTTACCTGGGACCAGATTCCACACACATGGGGGGCATTGCTGTTTAACTCCACCAATTAAAAATAAAAAGGAATACAACTCAAAAAGCTGTCCTCTGGCACTGCGCATGCCAAAAAGGCTAAGCAGCCCCACACACGCACATTTTAGTTTGGAGGTATGACAAGGATGCACACAGCATTCTACGAGCGTACAGAAGAGGAGACTGCATTTCTGGATTTGGAGAGAATGATACAAAGAAGGGGGAAGAGAAGGAAGAAGCAGGAGGGTGTCATCATTCATTGAGTTGTCAGAAAATATTCTGAGAACTTCACAAGGATCCTCACAACAACCTGAAATATTGAGATAGGAATAGAACAACAGACTCTGGAATGAATGTGTTATATATAGTAAGAGTGGTTCAGAGATGGAATAAAGGTGTCACTTGGAAGTGCAGAATCATACACCACTTAGAAGATCTGAGGAGACCCAAATACTGCCCAAGGCAACCACATTTAGGAATAGATGTGGCAAAGTCTTGGAATTTGACATTGAGTCCAGGTGGAAGGAGCGTGCTATTGTAAAAAAGATGACTGCTAACATTTGCAAGCAACCGAGATACAGGTACACCCATTTGATGGAATATTATTCAGCAACCCAATGAGCTATTAAGCCACCAAAAGATGTGGAAGAAACTTACATGCATATTGCTAAGTGAAAGAAACCAATTTTATTTTATTTTTAATTTTATTAAGTCAAATACACATAGATCATAAATACATTCATGCATACATGGGGTACAATGTGCTGGGTTTTTCTTTATACAATCTGACGTATACATCAACCCATGAATGGATTATTAATAAATTGTGGTATATGTATACCATGGACTACTATGCAGCCTTAAAAAAAATGAAGCCTTTACCTCTTTTATGTTTACATGGAGGGATCTGGAACATATTCTCCTAAGTAAAATGTCTCAGGAATGGAGGGAAAAGTCTCCAGTGTACTCAGTACTTCTATGAAACCTACTTATATTTACTCACACTTTCTTATGAAAGAAGCCAATTTTAAAAAGGTACAAGCTGTTTGATTCCAACTATATGACATTCTGGAAGAGACAAAACTATGGAGATAATAAAAATGTTTATTGGAGGAAGGGAAGGAAGAATAGGCAGAGGATATGTAAGGCAGTGAAATTATTCTGTACAATACTATTAATGTAATGATGGATACATGTCATTATACATTCATTTGTCCAAATCCACAGATCTACAACACAAAGAGTGAGCCCTAATGTATCCTATGGACTTGAGTTCATAATAACATATCCAAAAAATAATAATATATCAATACTGGCTTATCAATTGTAATAAATGTACTTCACTATTGCAAAATGCAATATGCATTCAGGGTAAAAATAGGAGAAGTTGGGTGTGGGTGGAAGATGAGGCATATGGGAACTCTATGCACTTTCTGTTTAATTTTTTCTATTAACCTAAACTTATTCCCAAAAATACATTAATTAAAATAAAAGTGGTTTATACCTGTAATCTCAGCACTTCAGGAGACCAAGGTGGGAGAATCACTTGAGGACAGGAGTTCAAGACCAATCCGAGCAAGAGCGAGACCCCATCTCTACAAAAAATTGAAAAACTAGCTAAGCAGGGTGGTGCACTCCTGTTGTCCCAGCTACTTGGAGGGCTGAGGCAGGAGGATCCCTGGAGTGGAGGAATTCCAGGCTGCAGTGGTGAGACCCTGTCATATATCGAAGCAGTACCCTGAATCCCATAAATGCATCAATGTACAAAGTTATGATTTAATAAAAAATAATTAATTAAAAAAAATAAAAACAAATAAACAAAACCTAAAAGGGATTATTGAACTGGACCCAGATTATAGAGCTGGCTCTGTCTCAAGCCAACTCTGTGACTTTGAGTATATCATGGCCTCTCTGGGTCTTAAAGACCAAGCAATCAGTGTCTGGCCAACCACCATTGGATATCCTGTGTTCTGAGACCACAGACCTGAGCCCACTTTTCTCCTTTGATTGAAGATGAAAGAGAACCAGGGTGCTCAGGCCTAGGGACCAGGAGTGTCAGCTCAGACAGCCTTTGGGTGTTTGCGGCAAGGGACCAGGATCCTTGCTATCACTTCCCTCTTACTTGTGAGGTCATTGTGCATTCAGGGGTCCCCGCTACCAGTGTTGTTGTGGTTGTGGTAGTTGTTTGTATAAAGCAGTTGTTCCAACTTCTTCAGGCATTTTAAAAAGTGTACTTGTGCTGGTTATTTTGCGACATGATAGAAACTGGCACCCGCGCAATGTGCTGACTCGAAGGGAGTGGATGCGAGATGTCTTCCCTTTTACACCCAGCTTCTGAGCTCATGTGCTGAACTGCCTGACAGAAAGTTGGCCTCTGCAGGTCCTGCAGCCGCCACGGGAACGACAGCATGACAGGCAGCTCCCAGCGGCGCATCTGGGCTGTGCTAATATTTGCCGGCAGCGGTGGCCCCTGGTGTCCTGACTCCCCACTCACCTCCCTCCCCCGTGGCTTCCCTGTCCACTTCAGAGCTGGCCCAGAGGAACACGAGGTCTGAGCTTGCTGCAGAGCTCTGGTTTTTGCCTTCATCCCTGAAAAAAAAAAAAAATCACAATTATATTTAGCAGATCTCAGCAGGCACAGTATAAATAATAAAACCATCCTTTAAAAATATTACTCACGAAGAAGGCAAACATAAATGCCCAGTAAGATGGCTAATTTAATTTTACATGAAAACATATGTGTGGAAATTTACATTACTTTTAGATGTTGCCGAAGTTTTCCATACATACAAACATGCGTAGTTTTAAACAGTTTGGGTAGAGAAAATAATAATAGCAACTTTTGCTGGTGTGTGAACTTCGTATTTGCAAAACTTAAACAGATGTGCATGTTTATGATTTTAAAGATGCACACATGTAAAACATTCTATAGTATATTTATCCATGCAGTGGATTTAGCTGAAAGGCCTTGTATTTACATCCTGTCATTGTGTTATGTGGGACAGAGCTATCTACGTTGTTTATGTATGCTGGCATATATGATTGAAAACCAAGTGCCTCAGTAGAAGTTCACTCTTCATGGGTTTGAAACTGTTCCAGACCTAAAACTTAAGTGCCACTCAGGAAGGGGTGAGGAAGAGGAGGGAAGTGGAAGGTCAATTGACTCCAAAATGTTTAATGAGGGTAAATAGTAAAAAGTGAAAATTCTCCTGCTCCACACAAATCACAAAATCGGAAGCCATTTTTCTCGTTCAGGGAAAGAAGGCAGCTTTCTGCTTCTATGGCCATGTGGTATTTGAAAGAAGAGGTGGAGGGTCTGGCATTGGAGATGGGGAGGTAGGCCGCCCTCTGTGGAGCCTCCATCCAACACTTCTCAATGAGGATTCCAGAAGGCCCAGACAGTAAAGGCCTATATTGTCTTCCCTCTCGGTGGCAGCCAGCCGCGGGCCGCTGAACACTTTGCTCGGTGCATCCACAGAAGTTTTCTTCTTGCAGTAAGATTTGGGGTTTTAATACTCACTGTGTTTGGGAAAGTTCTAAAATCAGAAAGGATGTGGTCTGAAGTGTTGACACGTCTGGCCACATATGGAACACACAGCTCGGAGAAATGAAGTGCCACATTTATCAGGTCTCAAGGCAAGATTCTCAGTTTTGGAGTCCGATAGAGGCTTATTTGAGCGGCGCTGGCCAGAGTCACCGAGCACCTCCACACCCTTGCCGGGCAACACTTTCTACGCCCTCCCCAGCTGTGTGGGTGCTGCTACCTTTTGGCACGCAGTAGTAATAGCACTGACAGTTCTGTTTATTTTCCCTCTCTTTATCCATAATCCAACCTTATGAATCCAATAAATATCAGCCTAGACTCGAATTATACAGTGGCAAATTCTCTGTCTTTCCTTTTGCTAGCTTTCCACAGCTTTGGGACAAATTATACCAAGTGAGACAAACTTGTGCACAGAATAGTGTCCCTAGGGAAGCACTGGTAACAGTTATTAGGTCATATCAAGTCGTTCTAGAAATACAAGCAGCAGTACTAATCTTACAGTCTAAAAACAAGAGGGGCTCTCTCAGAACTTACAATAGCTCTCTATTTTAAGTTCCAGTGGGCGTGGAGACAAATTTTCTGTTCTACTCCGCAGAGCTGCATAAAGTGGTCGGGTCAGTGTGGCTGGCAGAACTCACGCTGCCACTGTGCCTCACCTTGAGCACTTCAATTCCTGTAAAATCAGATTAAAAATAATTACCAACGGCATTGTTCAGGCGGTGTAAGACATGGGGGACACTTTGTGTGCATAGAACTTCAGCCTCTGAGCACCTGCTCCTTAGTCCCACACCAGAGCCAGCCGAAGCTCTGACCACTCTGGTAAGAACAAAAGATGCAATAGGAACCCCAAAATGGAGAGGACAAAGGGGTATCCAGAAGATCGTGTCAAAAGAAGATTTCAGTACTGGTGGAAAGTTAGAGTATAAGGAAAGGGGTAGGGTGTATTGCAAGAGACAAATGACATTCTCTTGAACTCTTTTTGTCCTGCCTTCTCTCTTCCTGCCAAAGGTGGAATTTGCAAAGAAACAGATTTGCTCCCATTATGGTAGGCAATGTAGAGAACCCCATGGAGAGAAAGGGGACCCCCTTGCCACCATGTTCCAGCAATGCCACCACTGCCATCAATCACCACGATGAAAATGTCTTTCCCTGCTCCTTTTGGGGTCCAGGAATGTTTTATCTGAAAGAAAAATTTTAAATCTGAGGGGAAAACAATCTTACATATTTAGGAGGACTAAATGTCTCAGCTGGCAAACTGCTCAATATCTTAGCCTGCAAACAGTTTCTCCCCAGTAGATAAAGCTTGTGGAAGGAAGTTCACTCAGGTTTTATCGACTGAGCTCTGATAGGTGACCCGAAGGCTGCAGCTCTGATAGGTGACCCACTCCTACACGTCTGAACCCACAGCTGATCGTTGCCTCAGAGGGAATGATCGGGTCCCCTCTCTGTGCTATTCTGGAAGAAGGATCGGCCCTAGTTCATGCTCCCTGAGAGTGTCCACTTTAACCCTATGCCTGTGCCCTCTCATCTGGATCTCAAAGACCTGGTTTTCCCCTCCCTTTTAGACTCACGCCTTGGCATCCCTTCTGTTCTCTTTGCTGCCCCACCAAATCTCTGTGGCAGCAACCTGCTGTGACCGCGTTGTCAGAGCCGGTGTCAGCAGCTACAGCTGTGGAGCTCCTCGTCTTGCCTGTCTCTGAGAAGTCTGTGGGGCTTCAAGGACACAGAGATGTGCCCAGAGAGGGGAAATGTGGCAGGTGGTCCTCCACTCTCACGTGGGCCCACAGCCTCACTATTGCCCACTGAAGGGCTGGAAACTCCTCCCTATGCAGAGGTCTGCTCACCTTTCTGTAAACTGGTGCTGCACAAACTTGCTGTACCATGGAAACTTGCCTTTTGAGTCATGTATTCTATCATTTTGCAAAACTGCTGCCCTAAGAAGCATGTTTCAGGAAAAGTTACTGATCTGCATGGGAGGTCTAGCTAGGAGCCAGTGGTTGTTGTGTGCCATGATTCAGAAAGCACACTCCTCTCCCTTCCTCCTTGCCTTCTCCCATGCCTGCAAGTACACAGCAAATCAGCAGACCACTACTGCTACCCAAAGAACTCTGTGGGGTTCCTCCTGTCTGCTTTAATGTGGCAGAGACTGATGCCTGTCCTGCAAAATCCTTTCTTTCCTTCTTTAATACAAGTCTTTTTGACTGGACATGTAGTTGCTCTGAGTAAAACTGTAGTTCTCAGCCTCTCTTGCAGCTAGGTATATAATTACCTGAAATACTAGGTGCAACAGGTAAGAAGCATGCTTAAAAGGAGGGAGCATATGCTTGCCTTTTCCCCCTCTCTACTGCTGAAATAAGGATGTGATTGCAAGAGCTTCAGCAGCCATCTTGGGTCATAAAATAAGAGCCACATGCTGAGTAGGGTAGAAGGGCCCTGACATTATGGTAAAATAATGCTCTAGAGCAGCAGTTCTCAACCTGTGGGTCATGAAGTATATTAAAGGGCCACAGCATTAGGAAGGTTGAGAACTACTGCTGTAGCGTGACACATCCAGGTTGCTTTCATGGGAAAGAGAAAAAGACTTCGTTGTTATTTAGCCACTAATACACTGGGATTTCTGATACCTCCACAGAGTTGAACCCTAACTGCTTCAGCTCCTCTCTTTAGCCAACCCCTCAGCTCTTTCAAGAACCAAAAGCCCAGATTATTTCCTAGAACAAGTTCTCAAAAAGTCATCTAAGCTGGGAAGAAGTTAGCATCAGGATGACCCCACTGGAGTTCCATCCTGACCACCACCTGGCCCTGTGTTCAGACCCTCTCTCAGCAAGACCTTCTGCAGGAGATCAGGAGACGGGGGATGGCTGGGCAGCCTCCACACCACAGTGATTAGCACATCCCAGATCCAACTGGGTGGTCTAGTCTGAGTGGCCATATGCTTTCCCGCTCTGTGCCCCGAGTTTGCCAAACTTTTGGCCTTCATGTGTTCACTTGGCTGTGTTCCCATACACTATTAGTGCTTTTCCCACAAGAACCATCGAATTTGTTCATTAGCATACGTGCACCATCTATTCTGAAGGGCTCCGGTGTGATTTGGTTCTAATTCAACCTTATGTAACTTCTACATTACCAAAGATAATCCAGTCTACTACAGGACCCTGCCAGTCTACTCCATGTTTACACATGCCAAGGAACCCACACTATGTCACCCACAGACACTCCCTGAGCTGGGCAAACCCTGGGCCAATGACCATGGGCTAGAATTTGTTTCATTGCAAGAAACATGATAATGGACCAACCCAATGTGTATGCTTCAAGTTGTGATGAATATTTTTGCATCTCTATTTATGAAATACATGAATAATAGAGATTAATTATTTATACATCATGAGGGTAAAACTAGGCAGCTTTGTATAAATATAAGCATTTGGTTATAAACCTTTTGTTTATACTTTTATCGTACCAGTTATCCAATGTTGAAATGAGAGAGATAATTTGAGGCCTGGGCTTGTCCTCTGCCTCGAAACTGTCACACATTTGCAGCCCTTTTGAAGCTAGCACAGGACCAATCTGACTACAGTGGTTAAGAGTGAGCAAGTGTTTCATACTCGATGGAATTGGTCTTGAATCTCGAACAGCCATGTCATTCTGAACAAATTACTTAATCTTGCCAAATTTTAATTTCCTCATAAGAAAAATAGGGATAATAACACATGTCTCTTATTAAAGATGTTGTGCTGAAGATTAAATTAGGTAGTATATAAAGCTGTCAGCGCTGAGAGCTATGATTAAATCACAGTGACACAAGTATTAAGTGCCCAAGAAATATCTAATCAAATAGAGTTTTCAAGAAGCAAGTCTATACACCACCAGTCTATACACTCTCCCTAAGACGTTCAGCCAAAAAAACATTACACATACACTACCCACCGGGTGCTGGGGGAGCTGGAGACACTGAGATGCAGCTGACCCAGTCCTTACCCTCAAGGTGCTTAGAATCTATAGATAGTTGAACCAGTCAGTACTAGAAAAGGTGTTAAAGGTGCTAGAAGTTTTATAGAATTTGGTGAGTGCCCCAAGAAGGGCATGCTCAGCTCTGCTTGAAACCGGGTGTGAAGATAGAAAAGTCACAGAAGGCTTCAAGGAAGTGGTGATTCCCAAATGGAGACATGAGAAAAGGTCAGCGTTGGTCCAGCAGAGTACAACCGTAAGTGGCAGCGAGCGAGCACAAGCAGCAGAGAGAAATGCATCAGGCTGGCTTTGGGGGAAATGACAAATACTTCTCCTTGGCTGAGGGTGAACAGAAGACAGGAGACCTGGCTGAGAGCTCGAGTTGGAAATGGGACATAGGCCAGCTTAGACCTGTCCTACAGACAGCTCAGAGCTCACTCCACAAATCCCCGTCACCACCCAAAAAAGATACACAGAGAAGCAGGAACAGGGAAACACCACCATGACCGGGTCTTCTAGCATCCAGAGACAATAGAGCACTGAGTTCACCTGCCTAGGTCCTGGGGTCCTTGTCCTGAGCACCTTTAGGTAGACAAAAACCCTAGTGGTAGAATTTCAAGCCCTCTGGCACTCTTTAAATAGAAGGTTTCTGTACAAGGAGGTGGTGTTTTACCGCTAGTCTTAGGGTATAGAATCAGCTCTTTTCCTGGTGTTTGCTGCCAACAAAAAAGGTGTGCAGAAAATATAAACAACTTGCCCTTACAAAAGCTGAGAAAACAGTCAATATTTATAAGCATGATTGCATGACTTTGACTCTACCCAGTAACTGACATGTGTTTTACATGATAAAATAAGGAAAGAGAAAGAGAGGGAGGAAGAGAGGCACTGAGATCTAATCCATGATCTCTTTCTACTTGGCTTCTAGCATGGAACTTGGTGGCTAAAAACAGATACTTTTTATCCCTAAAAAGGGGGCAGGGCAAGGAACATAGACATCTAATTTATTGCCACTAACCCTTTCAGCCTAAAATGTGAAATATTTGAGTGTACAAAAAGCTTCATGTTGCATGCTCTTTATTGGATGCACAGATCTATGTTTATGGAAAGTTTTAATGGTTGCAAAGTCAGATTGAAAAAAATGATTCTTTTTTTTTGGAGATCTTGATACCTAATGCTGCATTCTAATAACATTTTTCATACTGCCTATAATGTAGATTATAATACTAATGTTTCCCTTGGGATGCAGTGATCAGAGCTTCTTTGGTAAATGTCCTAGAGTTAAGGTTAATGCCCCAAAGGGCTATAACTCAATTTACATTTCATCTTGGCTGACGCAGTAGGAAAGGCAGTCTGCAAATGCAGACCCTAGAGAAACTCTTTCAAGCTTTGGAGTCCAGGCCATTCATAGAATGTTTTTCCCCCATATTCTGAGATCAATACAGTTCTGATAGCTTCCTTCCAGATACACAATGATTTAGGAAAGACAACAAGAAAATCATGGAAATCACAGATTAATGGGACCTTCAGGCAGTAAGATTATAACGAGAAATGAAACTCGAACTCTTTGAACTCAATTCGTCTAGGAAAGCCCTTTCAAATTTTTGAAAGAAAACATCAAAGTTAAAAAGGGGAGATAGGAAAAATATTCCCTCTCTTCTACCAGAGTGATGCAAATTCAATCTGACACACATTTATAGTGAGTTTGGGGCGCCAATGAAGATAAAAAGGAAAAAGACACACGCTTGTTTTCAAGGAACGCATTACAATTATCTTTCAGCTGATTGAGACCTCTTGTTTTCTGAATTATTATTCCCTTCTGTCCTCTGCCTACTTCAAAAAGGACTGGGGCGGTACGGGAGTTTTAAAAGGACTCTCTTAAGATGCTCCATTTATTTCAAAATAATAGGAAACGTAAATTGTAACTGCAATGAGAAAACATTTTTTCACCAATCAATTTGACAATGACCAAAAAGTTCAAGAGCAGAATCTGCTGGGCAGAGCGTGGGGTAACAGGCACTTCCAGACATTCCCGGTGGGAGTGGAAAGAGACAAGACCACTACCAGAAGCGACCTCCAAGTATTTACCTAAAGTTTAAATGCTCGTCCAAGTTGGTCCAACAGCTCTGCTTCTAGAAACTTGCTTCCCTGTATGAGTACTTCGCTCATGTGAAATAACATATGTGAGGTATATTGATGGCACCAGGGTGGTAATAGCAGGAGATTCCAAGTCCCCTAACTGTCCGTCAGTAGGAGGTATCTGGCAGGAGACAGATGACTGAGAAGAAGCTACTGGGACTGAGGAAACACTATATGAGGCCACACGGAATCAGGGCCAGATATGTCTTTAGGTGAAACATACAGCCACAGAAAGGCTAGATGGCGTGGGTTCCCACTTATGTTTAAAGAGGAGGTGTGCGTACAAAGAGAGAAAGAGATGTGTTGTGCACAAGATATCTTGGAAGAGGACACAAAAATCTGGACACAGTGGCTGCCTTTGGGGAGGGTAAGAGAATCCCTAGGGGGGGAGGGAGACTTAACTCACCTGCCTCCCTCTTGTATCTCTTACACCACGTGTATGCGTTGCTTATTCCGATAATTAAATGTAAGGCACACTTCCAAGGCAGAGATCTGAGGGAGCAAGCACATTCTTGGATCCGTCATTTCTACAAGGTCCTGCCACTTTTGAAACCTGTTCAGGTGAAAGAAGCTCATTCTGGAACACATGTCCTAAAACTAGATCCTGACAGAGAGGATCGGGAGGGCTTTGTCCAGAGCCCTGCAGGACTGGCTTCCCAGGCCAGTGTTTGGGATGCCTGGGCCTTCTCTCTGCCTTGACTGTTGCCACCTTGAGAGAAAGATCTACTCCTTGATTTCCGCATCTGTTAGCACCTTCAGCTGCACCTGTGCACACCTGGGGTCTGGGCACCCCAAGGCTTTCCCTCACTCATGCTCACCCTGTCTCCACGTGCTCAGCCTGGGGAGCTCCTCACCCACCCACCTGAGGAACACGCAGGCAGTCCCGGGGCCCGTCCACCTGCACGTTTGCCACTCTCCATCTCCTGCTCCTGCTGAAGGACACGTCTCTGTGACAAGATGCCTCAGTCAAAGCCTTCTTTTTTTTTTAATTGCAATTTTTTGTCCATGTTTGTCTCCCCAACTAGAATGAGAATTCTGGGGGGAGGGATCTGGTCATCTTTGTTTCCCTGTAACAGCCATTCAGCTGAGGTGGTTAATAACTGCCCAGGGGTTGCAAAGCCTCTTCAAAGTAAGTGGTGTTCCCTCGCCCAGAGGTCCAAGCCATCAGCCCCCACTGCACAGCACAGGGATGCTGGCCCTGCCGATAAGTCCATTGGGGATGGCCCCAGCTCTGTGGCAAAGGAGACCCCTCATTCTCGCTACAAGATCCTTCTGCTCCACCCTTCCAGAATTCCCTCTCACACTCAGAACTGAGAAGCAGCCCCACTCCATGATGGAAAAACAAGGTAGCCATTCTATGTATCCATGCTCTTTATTTTATTTTTCAAAATCTATCAGCAATTTAATTAGGTTCTTTTGAAAGAAATTTAAAATACCAATTTGTGTGAGTAAACTCCATTTGTCAGAGCAGACACAGACCACAGGCAGCCCTGAAGCTGAAAATAGCCTTAATTTTCAGTAAAATTTCCAAGTCCACAGCTTTTTGATCAACCTCGCGCTGTTACTTTGTATTTCTCTTTTTCTGCAGTGAAGCTCTCACGTTCCGGTGTCCCAGCTTCTGCAGCTGCTGCTTCTTGAAATAAGCATCAGTGGGATTTTAATGTTACATTTGTGGAGGCGGCAATGACAAATTTCTGGTGTTTCCTTCACAGAGGAACGCAATTGAGGACCAGAGGTCTTGTAAGTCACTAGCAGAGAGCCACTGGCCAGTATCCTTAGGAAAGCCACCCTCCTGCTTCTGTGGTGCCCACTGAGGATGTTAGAATGGTCCCAGATGTGATGCTAGGTTACAGGGTTTTATTTGTTTATTTGTTTTATTTGTTTTTTGGCCATGGGCTGGGTTTGAACCCGCCACCTCTGGTATATGGGGCCAGCACCCCACCCCTTTGAGCCATAAGCGCTGCCCAAGGTCACAGTTTTTTCACACGCTGACTGAAGGGTTTTTTGCTGTGGCTCAACAGCTGTTGAGGCGCATCTTCGGTGGGACGATATCTAGGCATTTGGCAAAGTTGAACCACCAAAGTACCACCATTCTTGTCCCCACACCTGGTTTTGTAACAGTGGCAAAGACCTTCAACTTCTTTTTCTTCTCAGTCTTGGATTGAGGGCCTGTGCGTTTCCTCAGATGCCTTGCCTTTCTGGAACCCCTGGCAGATGAGGAACATCTGCCTATTCTCTGACAAGAAAAGGATTTTGGCTGCAGTGGGGCTTCCCCTTCTTGGCCTTTTGGCCTCAGTTTTCTTCTCTTTAGTAACCAGCTTCTCAACTTTTTCACACACTATCTTGGAAGATGGGAAAGAGCTCATACTTTTTCAATATCATGTCAAACCCAACACCAGACACATGTCAACCTGCTGGCCTTTTCCCCAGCCCAGTTTCCTTCCCAGGTTCCCTGGCCCCTTTCTCCTTTCCATTCAGGGCAGCCATCCAGTAACACTGTCCCCCTGCCCTCCCCTGAGCTCCCCAAGGAAACAATTCCTGGACTCAACAGCGGGCAGCCTGTTTACAGAGCCCTCCTCATTTGCACAGCAGCTCTGTCTGGATTCCGTGAAAAAAACTAAACTGGTGGTTGTGAAAATGAAGTCTCTCTAGAGCCTAGAGATACTTTGGATCTACCCACAACTTCCTGGCACACTTTCTCCATAGCCAAGATCCCCTGATGCCATGTCAGTGGTGTGCCTGGTCCCCTAGCACTTGTCAGGGCTGGTGTGTGTTGTGAGCATCCTTAGGCTAAGCTTACACTGGAATTCAGGGTTGGGGCCATGTCTGGAAAACTTCTGAGCCAATGGGCTTGGGTCTGGGTTGGCCTTTTTGGCCTCAGGTTTCTTCTCTTTGGTAACCAGCTTCTCAACTTTTTCAGCCACCATCTTGGAAGGAATAAAGCCCAAAGGAGGCTTTATCTTGGAGGAGTAAAGCCCCACTGGAGGAAAGTCTATACTTCAGGACCCTGAGCAGATGCACCAATGGCCCAAGGAGAGACACAGCATGGCTCCAACATAGTGAGTAGTAGGGGTCTGGGACCTTCTGGTACCACTGGATGCCCTCATAATCAGTGTTCAGGGCAGTCTGAGGGAGGAGGGCATGAAAGTCTCAGGAGTCAGCATTCTCAAGTGGCTTTGCAGATACCAACAAAATGCCCTGAGTAAAGAACCTACGGAACTGTGTCTGAGCCCGTGTGACACATACCCATTCATAAAATCAGGGGACTTCAGCTGGAGGGCAGAGGCACTCCAGTGAGTGCAACCAAGTCTGACAGTGCACATCAAGGTGCCAGCTTTCATATGCCAGGCAGAAGAGGCCTGGGGGATTTCAGGCTATAAAAGCAAAAGAGACTTCTGCTTGAACTTGCAGGCATCAAGGGTACTAAAACCGAGATCAAACATCTTTTATCCTTAAGAATTACAGCTCCCAAAATGTAAAGCACACCTTACCTCAGGCTCTCCTACCCCCAGCTCAGTCCTGTCCTTGCAGAGAGGTTTGCAAGGGCCAGTGAAATGCCACCTTTGCCTCATGTCAGCTGCTCCTCGGAATGACAACTTACCTTGGCTACAGATGCTTCTCAGCCTATATACCCTGAGCATCTGTCTACTATGCAAAGAAAATATAACTCTTGACAAGAGGAAATAAATCTGATCACCCAAGCAGAAGCCCAAACCAGAAGGGTGGTGGTGGGTTTCCAGTGGTCAATAAATCCAGTGCTCTTGTATATATATATATACACCAGATGTTTAAGAAAAGTCTAGAAACTATCCAAGACCACATCACCATCCTCCAAACTGGCTTCTCTGTTCATCTCCTCTTTGCCCTTTATCTTGGAGGAAAATTCTTTCTGTAGTTGGGTGAATTTCCCCCCAAACCCTTTTTGTTTATTAATTATCCAAAGAGGCTCTCTTGTCATCACGTTTCAAAATTCTTTCCTTTGCTTTGCAGCTGTGTGGGCTGAACCTGTATTTCCAGGACTATCTCTGGCTACACTGAAGGTGAACAAGTTGACAACTCACCTGTTCTCTACAAATGCATGTTTCGACCTTTGTCTTGTTGCCTGGTGCCCCATGGAAAGATAATCTTACCATCTTTCAAACTGCAGCACAGCCCTGCTTCTTCCAGACCCTCCTGACTCTCCAAGCTAGAGTTGCTTTCCCTTCTGAACTCGACAGGCCCTGTCCTTTCTGCTCTGTCACGCGATCCCTCTCACATTGCTTGGTGTCGCAGCTGCTATCCTCCCAGGCTGTGCTCCTGAGGACTGAGCTGTACTTTGGATTTGTCTGTATCACAGATTTCTGGTATCTTGCAGTACTTAGCATCACATCTCACATGTAACACAAGCTCTTGGTGCTTAGACTGGAAGGAGCCCGCCATGGGCTGAATTGTGTCCCCCCCAAATCCACATGCTGAAGTCCTAACCCCCAGCATGGTGGTATTCAGATCTGAGACCTTGGGAAGATAACCAGGGTTAAGTGAATTCGTGAGGTTGGGCCCTCATCAGGGGATTCGTGTTCTTTTTAAGGACAGACACGAGAGCTCGATGACTTTCTCTTTCTCTGAGTACCCAGTGAGAAGATGGCCACATGCTAGTCAGAAAGGGATCTGTCCCCAGAACCCCACCGTGCTGGTGACCTGATCTCATATGCTGCAGCCTCCAGAACTGGGAGAAAATAGATTTCTACTGTTTAAGCGGCCCTGCGTATCTATGGCATTTTGTATGGCAGCCCAAACTGCCTAAGACAGAGCCTTTAGTGGTCCTCCGAGTCAGCCTTCTTACTTTATACAGCCGTTAAGTACCAGATCCAAAGCGACACAGCAGAGCAGGGATCAAAACCCAGTCAGTCTCTTAACCCCCAGCCCACAGCCCAAGTAAGCATAACAAGCTTGCCAAATGACACAGAATGAAAGAAAAGGCCCAACACAATGAGTATATTTTTCTTAAACATGTCTATACCTTAAACTCTTTTTATCCTAGCTTTGAAATAACAAACCAAAAGTCCAGGGGGACTTCCAGCAAGATCTGAAATTGAGAAATTGGCTTAAATTGGGAGGGGCAAGGAAAGAAAGGGAGAGGCCTGTTTGGGTATGACAATATCGGATTGCAGTGTTATGAATTATGCAAATGGAAACAGACAGCAGGACTCATGACCTCACGAGACTTCTTGTACCTGTACACAAAACTGCATGAACAAGCACTTCAGAGCTTTCCTTTCAAATCTTCTGTTTCTACCACTATGTTACACTAGCATGGCATTTTACATCTCACAAAGAGTTTCCACGTACGTCATCTCATGGAATCCGCGCAACAACCAGCATGGCGCTTACCGTCTCCACGGAGCCAAGTACCCTCTTGAGCCTTAGCTCCCTCCAGCGACCAGTGACCCAAGCAAAGTCACACAGCTCTCAGAGCTGAGACCACAGTGAAATGAGCATGTGTGTATGTGTGTGTGTGTAAGAGAGAGCGACAGAGACAGAGAAAAACAGAGGGAGACGCTGAGAGAAGCCCAGGGAGACGCTGGGCTGGGGTTGACTCAGTTCACAACATCCTCTAAGATGGTGTTCAAAGAAGCCCAGCAGGTGCCCTCCATCAGTGAGAACTGCTGGAGAACCAAACTGCCAGGGAGAGACCTGGGTCTAGCCCCTGCTCCATCCACTAATTCACTATTGACTTGGGCAAATGACCTACCCTCTTTAGTTCTGTTTCTTCAGCTGACAAAAAAAGTGTATTGATAGTTTTAAATTCAGACAATCAGTGACTTTAAAAATTAATCATTGATAGACAAAAGTTCAGGCCAAGCAAGTTGCTTCTAAAAGTTTCCCAGCCCTGGATTAGATTCTCAGGAATACATTATGCATAATGATTCTTCCCCAAACTCTTCACATGGGGAGGGGCAGATAAGACTGTGAATCTGGTCTGAATGTAACAAGAATTTAAGCCCGCCCTGTCAGGAAGAGACCTGGCTTTAGCCATTTGCACCAACCTGGCCAATACGACTTTGGAGTCAATCAAATCCAAGTATGCCAAAGATCAAAAGCTTTACTCTGCAGAGACCCAACACAAGGGACATTTCTAAGATATTTCTCTGTGTGGAATTTAAGATCTTGTGAGAGCCTACCTAATTTAGACCTCTAAAACTAGTAATTTCAGGCCAGCAATAATCCCAGATCAATAAATACCCAAATCATAGTAAATCAGAAAACAATGTTTATAGAATTGAAGGTTCTTTTACATGGCAGCGTCACTATTTATTAACTGTATTTATCACTAATAAAATACAGAGAGAGTGAGAGCTTATTATGTCACTCCATGAGTTTTTATTTTTAACACAGGCTATTTTTAATAAAATTCAAAACCAATTCTCAATAATTTCATGTTTTTAGAGCCACTAAGAACATTTACCTGAAGAAAGACTTTAAAGCAAGAGTTTAACAAGTAAGAAATAAAGTGATTGTCTAGGAAAAAATGAGGTTTTAAAAATTAATTATGGTGGACACCTGTAGTCCCAGCTACTGGGAGGCTGCAGCAAGAGGATCACTTGAGCCCAGGAGTTCCTGGATGCAATGAGCTATGATTGGGCCACTGTACCCCAACCTGGGCAACAGAGTGAGACCCTGTCTCAAAAAAAATAATGATTAGTGTGCATTAACACTGACTTTCAAGTCCCATATTGAATAATTTTTGTATTCCATATTGATCCATGTCCGTGCACACTATGGAAATTTCAAGGAATTTCAACTAATGGGTTTGTCCTTGGCAGACGTCCAAAAGGAAGATAACAGGAGAACTCATTTATCAGAGGAAGTGTAGTTTGAGACCGAAATACAGCTTTCCAAACTTCAGCACTAGAGTCCCTCCTTCACAATTTTATGCCTTTCCGGTGTACTAACTATAGCATTACTTACCTAATATTCTTACTTTGTGTTCATCTAAACAATGAAATTGGTGACATGAAAAGTTCAATATGTAAGTCACAGTCATCCCCACACATTAAACTGTAGAATGGCTATTTAAAATATTCATTCTAGAACCCCTTAAAATTATGCATTATGTATTTACATAAGTTGGCATGTAACTTTCAAGGTTTATTGGCTTGAATTTGGGTTTTAGTGTTCATCCACTTATCAAATATTCAGTTCACATCTGCCCTATAGATGTACAGTCCTTCTCATGATAATGGAAAGACAAACTTTAAAATTAATAATTACAGTAACGCAACTAGGGGCACAATAGATACATGTGACGTACGTGTAATGGACTATATCTATAGCCATTTATAGTATTAGAATTTAAAACTGAGAATTTTAAAGTATTTACTGTTCATGAAAATAATGATAGGAAACATATCACATCTGAACATAAATAACAGTTTTATAAAAATGACTGTATGTCCCAAAACAAAACAAATTTACAAAATGAAATAAGATAATCACAAAAGGACAAAGGCTATATACTTCATTTAAATTGGGTACCTAGAGTAATCAAATTCATAGAGGCAGAAAGGAGAATAATGGTTGCCATGGGCTGGCAGGGGAAGGGTAATAGGGACTTATTACTTAGTGAGTATAGAGTTTTAGTTCTGCCAGATAAAAAGTGTTTTAGAGCTTAATTGCAATACAACATTATTATACTTAGCACTGCTGAACTGTGTACTTCTAAAATTCTAATTTTCTCTTGAAAGATCAGTGATGAATATGAAAACAGCACACTGTACTCCATGACTGCATTAATGTACATAGTTTACCATAAGAAATTAAAAAAAAATAAATAGAAAAAAAAAGAAAGATCAGTGATGAAAAGGATAAATATTATGTGACATGAATTTTACCACAATTAAAATTGTATCTAATTATAAAAGTTTAGTAAAAATAATGGCATAGTTTATAGTCTTGTAGAGCTCCCAAATGATCAGTTTAATAGAACACAGCTGGATGTCATATCAATCTGTTGCAAAATATTGTTTTGACTGAGAAATATGAAGAATATCCCACACCACAGGTATTTTTTTCTAACCATGGTTATGTACTTAGAAAAGAGAGAGCATTTTGATAGCTTGTGCAGATAATTATAGGTACTATTCTTTCATACTATACCAAAACTCAGCAAGTGGTAGCTTCTTAAAGGTTAGTTATAATTTGGAATCTGAAACTGTGTAAATTAACCTAACCATTAATATACTCTGTAAAATTAAAATCCATTGTCCATCTCTTACACTAAATGAATCTTTCACCCAAGCATGATTTTGTAATACCTGTCATTGGGGAAATATTGGCTCACTATGTTATACAATCTTCCAAATTTTGGGCCATTTTGTTTTATAATATCATAAAATCACATGTGTTAACATCACCTCTGATTTCATCAGAAAAGACTTCCAGGCTGGGCTCCGTGGCTCATGCCTGTCATCCTAGCACTTCAGGAGGCCAAGGAAGGTGGATTGCTTGAACTCAGGAGTTCAGGACCAGCCTAAGCAAGAATGAGACCCTGTTTCTACTAAAAATAGAAAAATTAGCCAGGTGTTGTGGTGGGCATCTGTAGTCCCAACTACTTGGGAGGCTGAGAAAAGAGACCTGAGCCAAGAGTTTGGGGTTGCTGTGAACTATGGCGATGCCATGACACTCTACCCCAGGGTGACAGAGTAAGACTCTGTTTCAAAAAATAATTAATAAATAATAAAAGAAATAGATAAGAAAAGGCTTCAAGTATTCTGAAGCTATCAAGTTTACGGAGGTGAATACAAGTTTTCCAACATTTTAATTTTCTTTTGAAAGCTCAAAATTTTAATATTAGCCATAAATATTACCAATGATTTCATTGACACAATAAGCACACTTTGCTTATTCTTATAAAGAGATAGACTTAATCTTCTCAGTCTAAATATCCAATTAGTCTGTTATTCTATCAAGTAAAAATGGAGCCCTCTGAAAGAGATGACTAGACAGCTCACAACTCAAACCATCACACATACGCTTTTCCTCATGTTTCAGTGTGCAGAAAGGCTTTGTATGCATGCCCTATTTTGTCACACAGACTATTTAAAAGAAACTTAAAAGGGTCAGTGGTCCTCCAAAGAAGTTGTTAAGTACATCTGGCTTTTTGATTCTCCCCATAAATATAGGATGGTGAAGAATCCAAGGACTACTAGTACAATTTGTTTCCAGCACCTTGATTATTGCTAAGGAGCCTTTGCTTAGGGCCATGGCTAAGCCTTGCTTTTGCTTCTGCGCCATTAGTATAAATGTCTGCGCAGTGAGAAAGGCAAATAACATGTTAGTTTTAATATAAAAATATTTTGGTCTCACAGGTCCCCAGGCAGTGGTCCATGAACCACGCGTGGAGAGCATCTGATCTAGAGTTACTGCTGAAAAGATGGCTCTGGAAACTGATTTCCTGAGATTGTGTCCTGGCTGTTTGGTGTTAGGCAAATTACTAAACTTTAATGAGCCTTAGCTGTCTCCTCTATGAACAGGAATACTAATAGTACCTACCTGAAAAGAATGCTTGAGGAAGAAATAAGCAAAGTACGTAATGTGCTTAACTCCACATCTGGTTCAATGTATGTGACGAATGTCGGCTCACAAAGGTCTATCACTGTTACCTATGTTATTAC